>SNQJ01S0029315.1:56503-78538 GCA_010110895.2 Picea sitchensis | reverse complement strand
CATTCACCTTTTTCAGCCTTTTTTTTCATTGCTGCCTTTACTCTATGCATTGCTCACTATGCAGCCAGACTTGTATTTAACATCATGATGTAAACAATCTTTTGATTAATATATAGATAGGGTTCAATTATGCCATGTCTTTACCGCTCTTTGAATCTCGTGTTTGAATAACTGAATTTTGTTACAGTGGTGTGGGTAGCCTCAGTGCCCTTATTTTGATTCTATATTCACATAAGGCACATATCCATACTTTTTCATCATTCATAGTTGTAGCTGGTTAATGAAGTTGAATCTCCCTCATATTATTTGAGTGCAAGTTACTTGCGTCCTTGGTTGCTTGCATGCATCTCAATAAGAAATATTTTGTGTTGAACACTTGTGTTAATGACACAGATTTATTAAGTTGTTGACAACGTACAATCACTAGGGACACTCCCCTGTGACTGTAAGGCACCAATCCAAACAGATGAGTAATTAGCAGTGACCTTAGGCTAATTGTTCATAGTTGTTTCATAGGATTTCGAAGAGCAGATATGTGCGATAATAGGGACAGGAAATTGCAATGGTAGGCAGATGCTGCTGAAATTTTCGTAAACCTTTTGAATAGCTGAGTTTATTTTAGTTAGCTGAGTCTGAATGGTAGTTGAGTCCTCGTGACACAAAACCCTTGTGAGAGGTGCAGCTGCTTGCTTGACAAGTTTAACGGGTGGAACACCCACCACTGGAATGTCCTCTGGCCTTTATTTTCAATCAAGACCCTGATTATGAGCGCACACAGGTCGGGACTGTGGTTTAGCATGATTTCCATGAGGAACATGCTCTCATTCTTAGATAAGCAGTACCCTCCAATAAGCTCAATAAGGTAAACAAACCCACCACAAAATTACCAACATAATCATCACTACAAATGTTTACAACAGAGCTGTTAAGAAAGGCAATGATTTGCCCAACTAAGGCATGGCAATTGGAGCAATCTACAGTCATTCTATTTATGCAAAAGATTCACAATCAAGAGCTGTTAGAYGAGACATCGATTTGCCCATTCATCTGCATTTTTCTTTTAAAAACAAGCATTAATGCGRTTCAAATATAAAGACKAGGTATTGTTGCCCTTACCAARCATTAGTATCAAAACTCGTTTGTCTAACAAAGGATTTGCATCATATTGCCCAACTGAGTGTAGCAGCATTGGTTTCTTCCTAATTAGATTCAATCTCTACATAAGAAAATCATGCCTACAGACCCCAAAAATTCCTTGTCATAAACTGCAAGAGTTAGCATCTCATACAAACATTGCTTCATACACTTAGCATGCAATCTTAGTCTTATTTGCTGAAGCCTTCAATTTGAAAATAGCACAGAAATCGTGCTAAACAAGTCCCAGAGAGCCACGCTCATTTATGGTTCACTCGATAGTTCAAGAGTAAAAATCATTTGCTTTCAAGACTGCTGTACATGGCTTGTATGTCCTGTTAATAAGAAACCCACTGTACTGAGTAGTAAGCCATGGGTTTCATGGCCACTTTCCCAGGCAGCCAATGAAGGTTAGTGTAGACACTGAGAAGCATAGAGGAAAACGCCCGCAATCTTGCAACCCAGGCGCGCCCATTCTATGCATTGGACAGGGAAAGAGAGGACCGCCTTGAGGCTGGTTCCTCCGCGTCTTCCTTGTCACAGTTCCTTTGTTTTGTAAAGCCACAAATTCTGCAGAGCCAAACAGTGTGTGCTTAATGTTCTGTGTGGGAGATTCTTTGATTCTTATGGTTTTCTAACCATTTAATAATTTATAGTCTTATTGGAAAGCTTCAATCCACAGGTGCTGTAGGTGGTTGCTTGTAAAAATGTATGGCTATGTTAATTCAAGAGATATTGTATTCACCCTGTATGCCAAGAGTTGAATAAAGGTAGGAGTTGAATTACAAGCAAAGAGGTTTGCTGCACTGAGAGGCCATATGAATTTGAAGGTATCCTTGAAGAGCAGCCAAATTAAGAAATGTATGTTTGCATTTACCTTATCAATGTACTTGAGGACAGGAGTCAAGTTATGATGCATCTACAAGATATAGTGTATTACAGCTTTATGGATTACAATGGCGTGTTCTCTGCTTTTCAGTAGACTAAGAAAAGCAGAGAACATGTTTAGATTAATATTACTTTATCTCAAACATAACAAGCCATGAAGAGTTTAAAAACCTTCCACCATCTTGTTTTTTTAACAAATTTCGGAAGGCAAGGCAAGGCACACAGCGCCCCCCTTTCCATCACTAACAAATTGAGGTGAACGCATAGAAACAGGTGTCAACTAAACTCGGCTCTTGTACCAATACCAGAACGATAAATAGATTCAAAAGACAAGATTTCTTAAAAGAGGATATACAGAGAGACCAAATTGATGTCTGGATTCGCTTGAGAGACGTCAATTTGTCACCCATAACTCTCTGCACTTACAATTCCTCATATCTGACAGATCTAAACTTACAATAATTTATGAAGAATATTTATGATAACATAATATACTCTCTCCCGTGTCTGTACTCTTGTTGTTGTTGAGCTTACTGACATGCATGGGAAGAGATTCAATACATTTACACTGGTGAAATAATTGACTTGGCTGATAGCAATATATAGGCTGCTCAGAAAAAAGTGCTCCACACTGCACCATCTCCCTCCCCACAGCGTTCATGCACAGACTTTATTCTTTCCACGGATTTGCAGATCCCACTGCAACTCCAATCAAATGAAGCAACGCACAGATTTCCAGCTTGTGCTTTCCAATGGCAATCTGATAAAACATTGCCCAATAAACAGAAGGATGAATTGTTTCAGTTGCTTTCCAAATATAATTCAGCCAAAACCATTATGTCAGGCAATAGTAAGCACTAAGAAATAATATGACTTACCTGGAGGAGTACCACAGCACATATTGCGGTCATCTATGTGCTCAACGTCCAGTCCAATAAACCAAGAGCCCAATGAAACATCCTCATTTGCATACTTATGCAATATGGGCCTGCACATTTTGATAATGGGATAAGACTCTGTTTCAGATTGTTGTCAGCAACAAGGAAAGACGGTAAAAAGGGCAGAGCAAATATACTGAAAATTTAGGCCACTTTGCACTAGTGGGTAAATCAACTCAATTTGACAGAAGCAATTTGTTATTGAAACTTTAGACTGGATGTCTATTAAATCCTATTAATATTACACATATCTATTAAATCGTACTAATATATACTAGAATGCTTTGAATCTTTTCCAATTTTAGTAGCTGTGGATTTATCTGAAGAAATTTCTTGAATCTAAACCACCGTAATAGAAACTATTTATTGTATATCTGTCAAACATATTGGTCATTGTGAAGTATCCCGTAGCTTATCTAGAAGCTATCTTTGAGAAGAGAAAATGCGTTTGATAGAAGTCAAGCAGGCATGCTTATCTAAATAGAGAAAATACATTGATGGAAGTCAAGTGAGCATGCTTATCTAAATATGTTTATCAGCTGATGAGAAGGCTGCACTTACAAATTTATAGATATGTATCTAGCTAGATCCTTTGAAATCGCATAAATTTGGCCAGTGGCATGTCTGAAGTATTTGTTTCCCTGCTCTCCAAACTTCCAGTGTTCCGGCTCATGATATTTGACATCTCTGTAACCATCACCATGTTTTCCCGTTTGTCTTGATCAACCAAAATAATACAATGGAAAGAAGAATTATTTGTACAAAAAATGGAAGATATCTAATCTGCTGGTTAGTATAACTTGCCTTTCTGCAAGGACAGGTCCAGACTTCATACAACCTATATACACTCTTGGTTTCACCCGATGTCGTGCAAGAGTAGTAGCCAATGTTCCTGAAAACAGTTTCCAAAGTTAACAGTGATCAGACCTATAAAACACATTGTGAATATTTGTAGAACACGATGCTTGTTCAGATTTAGTTATTACTAGTCAGAAGAAGAGTCTAAATAAATGACCCTTTCAAAGGCCAAATTCGGCGCTTCAAAGCTAGGGGGAACAAGTATACCATTCTATCAGTTAGAAACAAGCACTCCTCATTTAACTATCCTTTGAAAGGTTATGCTGACAATCTTTCATTGCAAATAACTTGCTGCAAGAGAGAAGCCCTTGCCATTGAAGGTTGTGTATGCTTGCAAAATTTGAATCTACATTATGTGACATTACTATCCAAGTCATTCCCAACAAATAATTTTCCCAGTGAGACAATGCGAAAGAAATGACTACCTAGATTCACATGCACATCATCATCAACCTTGACATAAAAGTCGGCATCCCATTTGGCCACTGCGGTAGCAAAATAAGTTTTTGTCTTTGCAGATAGTTCATGATAGCCTTCAACATGATCCTGACCAAGACAGATAAATTAAGTAAGAATGATGGCCTGCACAATGATTACCATAGAGATTTAAGAGCTTAAAATTAACAATCTTGAACGAAACTATTTAAAATTTACAGATATTGATAAGAAATCCATACAATCGTCAAGAAATCTTTGTGCTGGGCATCTTCTGCTTCAATGGCACGATCCAAAATGCCACCGGGTGTAGCACTACATTATACACAAAAATCAGCTCATTTCAGCTACTCCATAAACTTCTCAAGCTTGCAACTGCTTCCTTGGAAGCATGCATTATTTATAATTGTTTTATTTATAATTCAAGTATTTGCATCTTTCTTGCAAAGAGGGCACAAAATTTGAAATAAAGCTTATAGTCCAGTTGTAGAGCAGAGCAGATATTGATTATTTACCTGCGCCCAATGACAAATCTAATTACAATTCCCTTTTCCTGCTCAAGCTGACTGAGTCTCGTCCCTAAAAAATCCATTTTTGCATAGTGTCAAAATTTGAAGGAAATAAAATATCCACAAGCCCTATATCTGAAGTTCAAAAGGTGCGAACATTGATTCATTGCATTTTATCCAACTCTTTTAATTTAAATTTTTTCTATAGTAATTATAATTTATCACAACCTCGTGGCATCCAGGTTTCTCGAACAGAGTCTCGTCGTTTTCTGCTACTGAAAGCTGTGTTAATTCCAATCACAACAAAAACCTTTGCTTTCTCACTGGAAGCTTCTCCAGCAGGGTTTTCAAGAGCAGGAGAACCGTCAAGATTTTTACGAGAAGCGACTAACTCAAATTCTAATGAGGAAATCGTTTTGTCTAACATCCTGAAAGAGAAATTTTACTTGTTATGTAAATAGTTTACCATAAAATTTGCTCTGACATAATGATGATGGTAGAGTTTGAATGTTCTGTAACAAATACTTACTGAATTGTTTCATGTGTCCTAGACACTTCACTCATAATATCCCTCTCTGTAGCAAGCTTCTGAAGCATGAGTAGAAGGTAAAATACAATTAGATCCTTTGTAAAAACTAACTGTGAAATTTGTCCATCATAAATTTTGTCATGACCAAAGTCAATTGAATCAAAGCAGAGAAAATCTACACGGAAACATAGAATAATACTTATCAGAATATACTCACCCCTTTTTGTTCACAGCCATCCTGGGACAGTTGTAGTTCCTGATCTTGTAGTTCCTGATCTTGACGTCTTTTAACTGCTGTTGTGTGATTATCATTTGCTTCAGGAGTACTCCACATCCTGCCAAAATATCAGATTATGGGACATTAAGGGAGGATGACATTTGTTCCAAGACCATTTAAGGGAACATATATAACCATTTAACTGACATGGACTTGGTTCTCCAATTAGTAACACCAGACATCCTAAAATGAATTTTGGGCACAACAAAAAGCTTCATGAAAACATAAATAGTGCCCCGATGGACAGATCATTGAATTGTGTTTTCCATTAGTTCAATTTGTCTAGTGGCTTTTGGAAATTTTAAACTCTTTAAGCATTCAAAGGACTGCAATTCCTATCTCTTACTTTAATCTTTGCCTAATCCAGGAGGGCAGCCCAAAGGGAAGAAGAGAATGAGAGCATTTACAAGACCCTTTCTACACCAGAGCAGGCAAAAATGTTCGTGTTTGTATCTACACAAATGGAAGAACAGCTATCCTTGGTGAGCTTGGAGACAAGGCTAGTCATCCTAGAGCATAAGTAAGAACAAATTGTGAACTCGCTTAGAGAATACCTCGACTTTGGCTGCTGGAAACTAATGAGAATTGAGGACAACATAAAATTACGAGGAGAGCGATGCACCAAAATAGCCATGCCATCCACAATTCTACCTACCAGCTGAAGAGAATAATTGATCTCTTATTGGAGCAAATCCTTCCCCCGGTGCCAATTAAAGAAGAGAGTCTACCAAATGACTACAGCAAACTCTAGACAACATTTCTTAGCAAGTTTATCTCCCCATGCTATACTATGAATATAGCCCTCCTGAGCAATTTTTTGGAATATTCCCAATATCTTTTTGTACGCCTAATACTTAGAAAGGGATGCCGAAATTTTCAAGTGATTGTGGAACCTTTTTCTGAATAAAGCAAACATTACCAAAATATTGCCGATGAAGTCCAAGGAGTTACCGGCAACATTCAAAAATATTGCAAAATAGTGCGACTGTGGTGGAAAATTTAGAGATTTTTCGAATTAAAGCAAACAAATATTGCCGATGGAGTCCAAAATTCTCGGAGTTACCGTTCATACTTTTGCAATTAAGCGAATTTTTTTTCTAAAATAGTGTCAATGAAGCAGAAAATTTCAAGTTATTGTGGAACTTACTCTGAATAAAGCAAACATTAGCCAAATATTGCCGATGAATTCCAAAATTCTTGGAGTTACCGTGCAACATTGAAAAAATTGCAAAATACTACAAACGTGCCGGAAATTTCCGAAATATTGTGAAAGCTTTTCGAATTGAAGCAAACATTGCCGATGGATTACCAAAATCTCAAGGTGCAGTTCATACTTTTGCAATTAAGTGGAAATATTCCAATATGGTGCCGATGAGCCGGAAACTTTCAAGTTAGTGTGAATTTTTTTTATTAAAGCAAAGATTTGCGAAACATTTCCAATGATCTCCAAAATGCTTGCCGTTACCGTGCAATGTAAAGCACGGATGCGACTTCGGATACTTCTTACGACACGAAGGCTTAAAGACTCCGGAAACCTATAGCAAAATGCCTAAATGCAACAGGAAAATAAAGAAAAAGAATGCAAATGCCAGATGACAAACCTGTCGGTGAAGAGCATTCCCGCGCAGAAACACGCGATGCAGAGGATCACAATACATTTTGATGAAACCGTTCCGGAACTATTTCTGCTCCGCATTTTGCCAGAGGGGAGAATTTTTCAAATATTCTTATTATTATTGAACAGGTATTCTTCCTTCCTGTTCCGATTCCCCTCCTCTGCCTCTGCCTCTGCCCTTGCCCTGCTCTATGCATTTATATTAACAAGATGGAAGAGGTTGGAAGAAAGAATGCAGAACACAACGCCATCAAGGACTCTTTCTCTTCTCCTATTTTCTTCCCTTCCTCCTGCAGTTCTTTGAATTTTCTGTCCTCGAGGAAAATTCAGAAATTGACACGGTTTTCTCGTTAAACAAATTTGTAACAAACGCCTTTTTTAGCTGCGCCGTTAAATCAGATCGTGATTCCCCGACGGAAGCGACTTCCAGGCTCCACAGCCCACGACGTCAACGTTTTTCCCTTCATCAGCGGTGTTGACCTTAAAAGTGAATTTCCGTTTCTCTTGCCATCTTTGGACTGGACATTCTTTTTTTTTTCCGCCGACGTGGCACTAAGAAGGGAGGGCACGGCTTTCCTCTCAATCGATGAGTGCACGACCGCCTATTTGATTCAAGGTTGTCCGTTTAACGGTATTATAACGGCGTCAGGGATGGATTTTCACGGCGTTAAGCTTAGAAGTTAGAGGCCGTCTACGCGGAGGTAGGAGAGAGAAGCTGTCAACTGCCGCCGAACGTGACCGAAAAAGCCGCCTTGTAAGGAACTACGGAATGTTAAATTTTAAGTATTCTAAGGATCTCAGGAAGGCAATCTTTGTTAATAATTATTTATTTTTTAGTTGGAAAAACTTATTATTATTATTATTGATGGTTGTTTGTGCGGAATAATTCATCATTGTTATTTAAAAAAAAACATATATAAAGTAATATGGAAAGAGAGTTAAATTCAAGTCAAATGTCATAACCTGTTTTCCTCTGTTTGCTTCAAGTCCCTAATCAATTAGATGCAATTTTAAGTCTATCTTTTTTTACACAACCCCAATCCTTTAGGTGAGTGCATTCATTTTTGAAGGAAATTGATTTGGTTGGTTATTATTTTTTAAAGTAGTTTTTATTTTATTTTATGCGGGTTTAGTTTAGGGATAAATTATTTTGTAACCCCAATCCTTTAGGTGAGTGCATTCATTTTTGGAGGAAATTGATTTGGTTGGTTATTATTTTTTAAAGTAGTTTTTATTTTATTTTATGCGGGTTTAGTTTAGGGATAAATTATTTTGTGTTTTTTCAGAAACTATTTAATCTTATAATATTTTTTTCTTTATTTATTGAAATTTGATAATATAGAAATTTAAAACTTTCATAGATTTATTTTTTTAATAATTTAAATCAAATTTAAAATTGGAATACAAAGTATGCATTGTTGCATACAATGCACCGTAAATGGGCCTTGAATTATAGTAGAATTTTACTCTTTTGAAATTTTTATCTAATTCTTACCACATTTGTGACTAGAGAGAGTTTATTTACTACAATATTAACTTACTCAATGTCTCTTTCCATGTTATTTGAATTACTATGTAATTTCTTGATATTGATGTTGTATGTTTCTCACTTCTTTCCTATTAAATTTTAAAATACAAATTTTATTGTCTTTTATAATGAGAAGTCTAAAATTAGAGTAGTTCTTGTTTTATTTAGGAAAACTTGGCACAAGAATTCAAAAGTGTGCTTGCTGACACAAAATTAGTAAAATGCCCAACAACATTTGTGACCACTGGTTGAGCTAAACTTTTAGGTTGAAATCAAATTTGATCTATCTAAACTTTAGATCTATTAAATATCCAGAGGGATAAAAATAAATTGATCTATAGTGCATGGGTGTGTGTGCGTTTCCTCCTAAAAGGTTACAAGTTCAAATCCAAAGAGAGTAGGGTATGTATAGCTCCATAAACTTTAGTAGTCAAATCGTTGCCGGAGGGGTCCCTTGTCCCACAAACAAGGAGGTATCATACACCAATTTGGTGTCTGGCTTGGTCGCGACCATATATATCTAGGATTTTTTATGATTAGGGTTGATTTAGAATTAGGGTATTGTTCCAACATGCACAAATTTTGGATCATGATAAAACTCTACTCATACCTAAAATTTCTACCAAATTTTTAATAGTTTTGTGGTTAGAAAGTGTGAGTTTATTGCAAAATTAACTTACTCCATTTAAAAATAATATTGTTATGGATTGTATTTTACTATATAACACATGTATTATATGTAATACATATAACATATGTAACAAATAACACATGTGTAGGCTTCCACTCTTCTCCTAAAACATAATATCTATAAATATTTCAACGTGAGTAAGCTTCCACTCTTTTTAGAGGACATGATATTCCTAAGCATTTTAACATAAGTATTCACAATCCATGTTAAATTAAATTATAGTTATTTAACACAAACATTTTAAATTTAGATTTCAAAATATGGATATCATATGAATTTCATTTGTTATTAATAATATTTCTAATAAATATAATATCTCTAATGAGTAGAATGGACGTTTAAAAACCTCATACATAGTTTTTATAAAAAAACTTATTTACATTACACATGACATGTATTAGATTGTTATTATTATTTTTAAATGTTATTTGTTATTAATAATATTTTTAATGAATATAATATCTCTAATGAGTAAAGACATGTATTAGATTGTTATTATTTTTTTTAAATGTTATTTGTTATTAATAATATTTTTAATGAATATGCCCGTAGGTGTGTAGACCGATTGGCAAGTTCCGTGTAAATGAAAGGAACTATGTAAAATGAGGTCTCAAGATCGATTCTCACGCGAGTACGACGATACTGCCGTTGTTACCGATTCCCCTAGTATAAAAAATAAAATAAAAAATTTAATGAATATAATATCTCTAATGAGTAAAATGAATGTTTAAAAACCGCATACATAGTTTTTATAAAAAAAACTAATACATCACATGTATTAGATTGTTATTATTTTTTTAAAATATTAAATTAAGTGAATTTGTACTAAACTTAAATAAAAAATATATTTAAATATTAAAATTGTGAAAATATATTTAAATATTAAATAAAGTTAAAATACCAAACTTGTTAGAGAAAAAACCTCATTCCAATTGATTATTATTGTTATGGTTGGACAATTCAGAGTAAGTTGAAGTGATTGTTTAAAAAACGTATTTTCAAATATTTCAGTTCTAAAATTACATTTTATTTTAATGTGGGTAAGAAAAAAGAGTAAGTTAAATTACCCAACTTGTTAAGTAAACAAATGATCATTCCAATTGATTATTGTTATGGTTGGACAATTCGGAGTAAGTTGAAGTAATTCTTTATTAATATATTGAGATTTTCTTTGTTTTTTCTATATAAAGTTTATAACCATAGTTTTCATGATATTATATTTAATAATTATGAATAAAAAATAATTTTGTTATATGTATCAAATGTTTTTTTTAATTAGTGTATTAAATTAAATTATTTTTAATAAAAGTAATGTATTTATAAAAAACAATAAAATTTGTTATTACATTTATAAAAAAATATATATATTTTATGATTTTGATTTTTTTAAAATTGTTATTATCAAATTATGATCATAAATAAATTAATACATTATTATTTAATAATTTAATTATTAGTCAAATTTAATTAGATTTCTAATATTTTTTCTTGAAGATAGTCAAAGTAGTTCCAAACTCGCAATAGTCAAGAAAAAACACTCAAATAAAATAGTCTTGAGTATTGATATTAATGGAAAATTATTCTATACGTTTCCTTTCTATTACTTTGAGTGACACCAAAAAAATATACTAGATTATATACACTAACTTACCTACACAGGAATTTATTAAAAATAATATTTATAAACATAATAAAATATTTTTTTAATTTTTTACTATTATTTTTTTTAAATAAATAAATTAATATATCATTATTTAATAGTTTAATTATAATAATTTAATTATTAATCAAATTTAATTGCATTTCTAAAATTTTGTTTCGTAAAGCCGCCAAAATTCCAAATTCGAGAAAACACCAAAAAAATAGTCTCGAGTGATTTTGACCAAACAAAAAAAAATTATAATAACTTAACCAAATCTTCATATGAAAGACACACTTACTTTTAATATCCCAAGAAAAACTGTATTAAAAAAATAAATAAATAATAAACATATTTTTTTAATATCAACCATGTTTTGCGTTATAACACTTAATTGCTAAGTGAAAGGACCAGATTTAGTGGATCCGTCTTGAATATAGTTTCCGTTATTCCTGTAAAAAGATTTTATCAATCAATCAAACTCTAAAGTCAAGCGATTAGATTGCTTCGAGGTTATCATAATTATAATAAATTTAAATTAACAGATTTAATTATTGACTTTGAATTCCTTTTAACACTTTTTCTTAGAGTAAAGTTGATTTTCAATTCATAAAGTTCAAATTTCAATTATCGATTTTCAATTAATGAATTATTAGTTTGAATATTTTTCCACCTTTCTTACGTTAAGATTAATTTTAACACTTTTTCTAAATTAAAAATTAAATTTTTATTCATCTAAATTTGATTTCAATACATTAATTATGTTAAATTTGATTTCAATACATTAATTATGTTAATGTTGATTGACTGACTTTCGAGCATTTAATGTTGATTGATTGGTTTCCAAGCATTTTCTTGTACGAAGGTTTATTTTAATTCATCTAAATTCTATTTTAGATACATAATTAAACTAATGTTGAATAATTTTATTTGCAAACACGTGGATTCTCAACACACTTCCTTAGACAATTGATTCCGAACACATTTCATTTATTTAAGCTAAGGTTGCTTTTCAACACATTTCCTTAAGAGGGTTTTGATTTCCAGCACGTCTTGTTAAATTAAGGTCCATTTTCAACACATTTGAATAGACTAAGGTTTTCCATGGTGCAGCGATGATTGAGGAAAGTTGAGATGGAGTCTTGAGTATTCAAGCCTTGGTACATTGTACTATTCTTTTGATTTGGACATTTTTCTTCATGTCTACCAAACTTATTATAGAAAATTGAGACACCATATTGGTACGTTACTTAGTACAGTTGTGATTGATTATATCATTTGAATGAATATACTAACTTTTCTAATTAAATGAATCTACTAATTTATCTAATTGAAGTAAATTGACTTATGTGCCAATCTACATATGTTCAACTTAGTAACATCATTACTAAAATTGTGATAGGTTGAAAGTTTTATATGTTTTTTTTCATTATTATGGTGGAATTCCATTTGTCCAAGGAGAATATTATGATACTTTTCATTCTTTAGGGTGGTAAATAATAGCTTTCAAATATAAGACATCTGACAACATCGTTGAATTTCAATGCTATTTTGTTGAACTTCAATGCGATTTTTTGTTGAACTTCTTTCTAGCATTCACACTCAAAAAAATAAAATGTTTAATTGATTTGTATTTAGAATATGTGGGGCACATATCATTTGTGAAGTTACTCTTTAAAAGTGTAAGCTTGGTTAACCATTCCAAGTCCCTATTAAATAACCAAACAAGTAAATACATAGACTCCTTGTAAGAGATTTTATAAAACCAGACTTTGCTTAACGTGTGAATTAATTGTGATTCTAGATCTCATGACATCCACCTAAGACTCCATGTAGGTGCCTATGGAGATTTTAATGTGAAAACAAGTAAAACTTTCTACCATTGTAGTCCTAGATGGGCATATCATACAAAAAAAACTCTAATCCCTCCAACTCATAGAACCATGCATCATATTATTCCTCTTGGGGAATTCATTAACAAGTACATTCTTTGTAGTTATCCAACGACAACTCTATTAGTAGGAAAAAGAGCCTTGTTGTAGGTAAGGACCTCCACTTTATCCAAAAAAAAAATTGGCTTTCAAATACCTCAAATCACTCCAAATGAAAATTCCTTTTTGGATTAGCCTAATAGATCGAAAATGTGGATGCACTGCCATAAAATGATACTAAAACTTCCAATTCCATATGGAGTGATGTTAGGTTTTAAAAGGAACAATAGTGACAAGACTCAAATCAAATCAACATGTAGTGTTGAAGAAGAAAGCCACATATTTGAGAAATTTATAGGCATGATAATTTTTTTTATAAAGATGATTATATAACTCAATAATCAAAGATAATCAAATACAGTGGGCACAAGGTCCAATATATAATGCAATATATCAGGAATTATGACATTTTGGTCATACACCAATAATAATAATAATAATAATAATAATCCCTCTTAAGGTTTACTTAGGAGCAAGGAAGGAACATTATGGTAATCCCTCATTAATGGAAACTTCATTCATCCCACACTAAGTATATTGGCACTTAAGAAATATTCTAGAAAAACGTCTTAAATAAAACAAGTTTTCAACTTTGTATATTGATCCTTGGATTAATTGTCAAAACAATAATGAATGTTAACAACATCTTGGAGCTAACAACATCCAAGTAAATAAGTGACATTATGATAACACTCCCTTTTCACTTGATTCCATAACCTTAAAGAGAGACATTCACTCATTCCCCCTTGATGGTAGCTTCCATAATTCGAAGTCCATTCATGTATTTGAGGTCAATCGAGGAATCCTTCAGTAATACCTTGGTGAGAATATTGGCCACTTGAGATTATGAAGGAACATGGTAAATGAAAGAAATGGAGATCCTTCGTACTCAAAATTGGCATCAACATAGAGAACAACCATGAATGTGGGCCTATCCTATTGCCATACTTAGAGGTCATAGTCCCCTTCACACCTGTGAAAGTTAAATGAGATTAATAAGTTTTGAATATTCTCATGCCAAGTTCGTGGAGCTTGTTTGAGGCCATAAGGAGATTTTTTCAATTTGCACATAAGGAAAGCAAGACCCTCTTTTTTTAATCTAGGAAGTTGTTTCATGTAGTTTTCTTCTTCCAAATCTCTATGAAGAAATGTGTTTTTCACATCCATCAGTGAATTTCCCTACTTGAATGAGTTAGAAAGCGAGAGTACAATACAAATTGTGTCAACATGGACAATTGGTGCAAAAGTTTCATTGTATTCAATCTCTTATTTCTAAGAGAAGCCTTGAGAAACAAGTGTGGCCTTGTACTTATCAACTTAGTTTCTTATATCCACTTTTATCCCACAATGTTAGTACTTTTTGGATGTGAGATAAGATCCCAAGTGTTATTCCTCATGAGGGAATCATATTTAGGTGTGAGATCACTAAGATAGATGTTGATGTAGTTTGATTCCTTCTTGTCTTGTCCTCTAGTAGCCTGATTGTTAGCATGGATTTTGTTGAACAAAGAAAAATATTCTTTCACGCCACCAAAATCACCAAGGTTGAGAGTGCATACTTATATTTCAAGATGGTTGATCAAGGAGGTATTATTGGTATCTAATAGCTCCTCAAATTTATTCCACAATTTCCCAGGGTCACTTTTCTCTTGACACAATAATATCTCAATTTGTCTCCTATTGTGAGAGTGCTAATGTCGTGTATCCTCTCCCTATAATGTCATACCTTCAATTTTAGCTCCAATGCATATTTTGGTGTGGGATTATTTTGGTTATATACATCCATAATTTGACTCTTGAGGAATACCTCCAATTGGATTTTCAATAGCCTTTACTCTTGAGAATGCATCCAGTTGGATTTTCCAAGAGCCAAAAAAAATATATAGACTTAGTATTTGACCAACTAAGTATTATCCCAACATCCTCTCTTAATATGCACTTGATAATTATGAGTAACGATCCCGCTTGAAAAGTAGGTGATCCTTGTCTTTCTCATATTTCAAGCAATTATTTTAGTCATTAACACACATATACTTTAGTGTGGAAATTGGCATCAACCTCCATAAAAATGGCCACCACATTTTATCAGAACATTGTCAATTTTCTATCTCATTCCATTAACAACTTTCACAATAACTTTGATTAGATATGCCAATTTTGTCTATAAAATGAATGCAACCCATCAAAGACAAATACATTCTCATTGGAGAATATTAACATAGTGGGTTGCTTGCTAATGAAATTGTTGAATACCTTTCTTGTGGATAAGTACGATCTATTGTTAAAAGGATCACTACATATTTTCAATGACTTTGTGCACATTAAAACACACACACACACATGGTGTGGGTGTGCGTAACATCCCCATTTTTAATCCCCAAAATAGAGATATGTCATGTAAATATGATGTACGATCATAATATGTAAACATTGTATATCATAATAATAAAACTAATGTAATGTCGGCTGCAGATGGACACAAACGAAGTAATGGGGCATAAGTTTCCACAAGAGAGGGGAAGGTCTAAGAGGGGGTCCAAGGGGGAAATATTCATGGGTATTAATCCCAACCCACTTTCCTAATTTTTTTTTTTTTTAAGTAAAAAAGGTGGATCCTATTATATTAACATAAACAACATACAGTAACCGTTGATGATGCCAGCTATCCCGCCTGAGTAGGAAACCAGGAAAGTTGGGCATCCTGAGCCAAGTGTTACTCTGTTATCAAAATAGACATGGTTCTGTCCTGCCCGAAGGAAACCAGGACTATCAAACTTATGAGTTTCAAAAAGTATGCCATAGCTAAATATGAAGAAACTGAGCAAGCTAACTGAACTAGAGCTATATGCAGAACAAAAAAAGTACCCCTAACCGAAAGCATCATTAAACCGTTTTACCCGTGCGCTTCCTCCCGTCCCTCTGTTGTCGCCAGCTTGCTGGAAGCGCTTACGTTTGCGCACATGTCGAGCATTGCCACTATGGAAGATTCTTGGAGTGGTCCGTAAAGAGCATGTCTAGCTGTTGGTCGATCCTGGTGAGGCGAAACACCTGGTCATCCATCAAACTTCTGAGTTCAAAGATGAGTGGGAGGTGCCATAATTCTGAAAAGGATGGCTGCTCCAGCCCGCCGATGTCGGTGGAGGCTTGGTGCCTGGAGTCTATCACTTCTTCGATCAGCTGCTCTGGCCGGTTAAGAGATGGAGTCATTGTCCCTATGGTAGCGTTGAAAGGGGTCTCCTCTTCCACAAAGCAGGTGGGGAAGAAGTCCTCCGAGCTGTTGGCATTGAAATTCTACGAGGTGTCCCCGGGCGACGGCTTGTTCTCCTTTTCGAATTCAGTTGCGGGGAGGCTCTGCATGGCTTCTTCCAAAGTAATTTCCTCCACCTACGCCATGGGAGGCGTTCGTGGTATTCTGCTCCGCCGAGTGGACGCTATGGCTAGTGCCCGCTCAAACTTCCTCTGTCGCTGGCACCGAGACTTGGCCATGTACCAGGCGGCACCTCTGCGCGATTTTCCTCGTATCCTTGGCATGGTGGAGACCCTGGAGGGGACTAGGGTTCCTGGCGGGTGGGCTGCTCTATTCCAGAGCTTTAGCGAGACCTTGAATCTCTGCTCCGGTGGAGTATGCTTCGGATGCACTGGTGGAGTGAACACTGCGAGGAGCCAATGCTTCTCTGTGCAACTTATCCCTGTGATAAGGTGTAAGTCTACCGCGACCGCCAAATCCATTAAGGCTTGGTGTTGGGTGCGCTGGAGGCTGGTACATCTCCCTCGCGTGAGGAGGCTCGTCAAATGGTGGTATCTGCTGCAGACCATGGTGAATTAATGGTGGAAGGGATGTTCATCGGTTGATGCATTGATAATGCATCCCAACAATAGTTCGCGTGTCTCCTGATGGCTTCGTGGCACCCCATCCGGGGACCCACTTTCCTAAAATTATTAGTGTATAAACTTTCTAATTTTCTTTTGAGTGTATCAAAGCTCCAATCATTAAACACATGTAAGAGGGTGGGTGTGAAAAATGATCACTTCATATAGTTAATGAGAGAATGGGGGATAAGTACAATCAACATTGGGGAATGTGAGAGTCAAATTTCATGGGTAAAAGGGAAATTTGAATGGGTGGAGAGAGTATTTTTTACATGCAATTTTTGGGAGCAGTAAGGGAGTGGAGAGTGCATAAGCTTGAAGACATATTTAGTGGGGTTTGCGAGAATTTGGTTGGAGATGCAAATGCATGAAGACGCAAGTTGTTAGGCCTGTACAATGATATTTATGTGTGAGATTTTTTCCCTAGAGAAGTGAGTTGTCGTTGTGAGTTTTCTTGTGGCATCTAGCATCCCTTGAGTCCCCAACAAGAGAGATGTATATCCAACTTGTTCTGGAGTTGTGGAGGGAAGTGGGAAGGCCTGGGGGGATTTGTGAAATGAAAGGGGTTCCCATTCCTTGGGTTGTGTAGGTTAAGGGGAAGAGAGATGGAGGATTAGAATAGTTGTAGGAAAAAATAGCTAGATGTGGGTTGTATTGGGATATGAGTGGATAGTAGAGAGACACCCTTTCTTGTGGATTTGTATCCCTAGATCGAGGGTGACATTTTTCTTTGATTTGGATAAATGATTACATAGTTGGGTGGAACTCCCATCGTTTACAGTTGGTTGCATATTTGTTGCTAAAAGATAAGTGTTGTATCTTTGTTCATTTTTTTAAATATGGATTTTAATAGCTATGTGTTTTACTCTGAGTTTTAAGCATTTATATGTTGTTGTGTGATTGTTAGTTTAGCCATATTTATGTTTTAGAAATGATCTTAGATACATGGGCATTTTTAGCATGCATTCTTTTGATTTAATTGGTATAAAAAAAAATTAAATTGGTGGGTTTAATAGTGGGGACACTACTGTGTGTGTGTGTGTGTGTGTGTAGTGTTATAGATGGTGACAACCCATAATTAGTCACTACATTTGTTGGTGTCAATATTTTTCACATTGAGTGCACCAATGGATATCGTGTTAGAGGAGTGCACTGGAATGAGAGCCCATGTTGTATAGAAAAGTGATACATTGTGAATTTGAATATGCCCTTGGAGGTTCACCTAACAATGCTACATTTTCATGTGCTTAGGGAAATTTATCTTGTAGAAACCACTAGGCCTTATTGACCAAGATATCTCTACCATTATCAAGATGAAGCTACTACTTATGATTCCTCAAAACTCATGCATTCATGTAGGAATTTCTAAAAAGGGTGATAAGGAATCTCCAAAACAAAGCACCAATCCCCCCTAGGGGTACCCTACAGAGCAACAAGTTCATATTATCATGATAATAGACAAGGAAAAAGTACATGTAGCAATGGGGGAAAAATGTAAGGAATATCAAACTATTTCAAGAGAAGCTCTACAACCAAGAAACCCATGGAATGTCCTTGTAACAACCTTGGAAAACCAAATATCTATGAAAAATAAAAGGCCCCACATGTAAGAAGTAGAAGCAAGAAGTAGAAGCAAGGCTAGGGAGAACATTGACCATGGACATGTTCATAGAATACATTATTGGATGCCATCTATACTTAGAAGCATTAGTGGGATAATCCACTCTTATGATGGGAGTCCAAATATCCCAAGATCATATCAAGGAAGAAGAAGCCACATGAAATAAGGCATGGGGAACATAGGTCACTTTGAGTGTAGCCAAATTTGATCTCCAAAAGTAACCCCCTCTAAAATATTTTCTTTTTTCTTTTTGTCTACTATTATGTAGCCAATTTGTGAGAATATATTTTTGCCAACCCAACAAGGAAACAAAAATTATATTGGAAGGAAGAAATGTAAGAGTTGGAGCCTTCCCCTCCTTACTCGTGAGGGGGATTTTTATGTACACAAGAAATACTTTAAATATTAAAGTGATATCCTTTTGAATTAATAGAAATTAACCATTTTTATTAAAATAATAATAATAATTAAAGGTTGACTTTATTTTTAGATGTTTTCCCATTCTATTTTTTATTAATAGTAAATGAACAAAAGTTGACATGGTCATTAACATTACCAATGATTTTGCTCTCATGTTTTGTGGATCAATTTTTTCTTGTAATTGTTATCAATGTGATGCTATAGGTTATCTTTATAGTTTATATTGATGCAAGAGAATCTCTCCATGTCAACAACGTGCTAGCCAGCTAGCACATTCAACGCGCATTAATGGAGAAAGGGAGAGGTGCATCCCTCTCAATTTTAAAATTTGAAATGTAATAAATGGTTGTAAGGATGATAAATGCCATACCACGCTTTTGTACAGGTGGTGGTTAGGGTTTCCTTAAATGGTTACCTGTAGCAGGTCCAGGTCATAGTCAGGCATGGACATTCATTTATGGAATGAAGTCGAAGAGCTATGGAGCCGCTATGTGATAGCGATAGCTCAGAGACGGTGATGAGGATAAGCTCATGGAAACCCTTGTTTTGTAGGAGAAATGTTAGGACTCGGAGTAGAGAGTTAAAGGAGGAGGAGATCTTGGTTAGAGAGCTCTCGAGAGAGAGAGTTGAGACTGGTTATAGTCCAGTCTTGTAAAACATCTGTATAGATACACAAAGATTAATAGAAAAACAATTTTTGCTGCATATTGTGTGTTTATGAGGTTATATGTTTTTATGTATCTAATGTTTTAAATGCGTAACTGGTGAAGCATTTCAAATGTTTCAATTTCTTCTCGTCTTTGAGTTTCTAAGTGCAAGGAGTGCACATAGTCCACAAGGTGTGCGTTGACAGGGGTGAGGTAACCTCAKGAAAGCTCAAGAGGGATAGTGTTGAACCTTCATCAACAAAAGTGCAAGGAGTGCACAAGAATAACTTTGTCGCGAGTTCAGGGAAAACAGAACTGCTGAAGGTTTTGTAAAGCTCTGCCAGGAGGGCATCGAGCGTGTGCATAGAGTGCACAGGAGGGACTCTATTTTGAGTTCATGGAGGAGAAGTGTCGAGGAGAAACACTTACAGAGTTGTTGAACACTCTGTAGGCTCTGCAAGGCGTGCATCGAGCAGAAGAACGCTAGGAGGGCGTGAAGCATTTATCTGCAAGAAATACTTCGAATTGAGTTATTCAAAACCTCAACAACACTAGGAGTGTGTGAGTGTGAACTTGTCTCAATTTTTTAAGTTCAGGAGGAACAGTGCCTTTGCGCACAAAACAACATCAGAAAAGAGAAGAAGGCAGAGAAAACCTTTCGAGGTTTCTGAGTTGACAAAGCTTAGGAGGGGAAGCGTTTCTATAATGTAGATGAGACCCAAAGGAACCCGGTTCGCAAGAGGAAGAGTCGAAGGTCGAAACCTTCGACACTTAGAAAATATCCTAAGTTAGAGACAAAGGGAAGCTCAGGAAGGAGAAGCAACAACTACCATTAGATCAGCTGGGAAGACAAGATCTGGACCATTAGATCAGTGTTCAAATAGGAGGAGCGCACATAGGAGATGTTCAAATCTAAGCCATCAGATCTGGAGGCATGGATCAACATCCGTTGATCTCGAGGTAAGGTGTGCATGGTTTAAGTTTTCATCATTTCTCATACCAGGAGACGAAACATGAGAGTCTTTCGGCTCTCATGCCAAGAATCACGAAAGGGAGGTTTGAGATTAGATCCTGACTGTTAATCATGACATAATCTGGACCATTGATCGTTCGGATTTTGGACCGTTAGATCTCGTGTAGAGGGCCGACAACCACATGATCTGCGAGATCAGTGCAAGTCTTAGCGCTCATGCCAAGGAGGTGTTTTGGCATTTTGTTACCGGGAAATCCGAGGGAAGAGTCTCGACACTCATTCCCCAAAGTCGCGAAAGGAGATTTCACGAAGGGATATAGACCGTCGGTCACGGAGGTTTATGAGCGGTCGGATCTGGAGGATGCGTGGAAAATATCCGGAGGCCATCGACGTTTTCATCACTAGGAGAACAAGGGTGAAGACCGGTGAAATCTCACAAAAGGAGAGTTCGTGAAAACATCAGGGTCGTTCATCAAGGAGGAAACTTGGCGAGCGGTCAAGGTTTCAGGTAAACCCTCGAAAGGTTATGGTTCATCAATATAGTTGGATCGTGGTCCTTGGTTCAAGAGGAATCTGGACCGTTGATCTCTCAAGGAGGGATTTCGGTGTTTCGTGGACTGGGAAAACGAGAGGGAGAATATTTAGACTCTCATACAAGAAATTGTGAAAGGGTTAACACCGTTGATCCAGGGGAAGATTTGGACCATTGAGCATCCAAGGAGGAACTTCGGGGTTTCGACAACCGAAAGATCAGGTAACAGAGGCCTTCGACTTCACAAGTTGTGAAGTCCTGAAACACCTTGGGACTTAGCCCTGGGTCATGGGAGAAAGGTCACATGGTGAGAAGCGAAGGGAGGCGCTAGCCCGTGGATCGACATTTTTAGATCCAAGGGTTCAATGGAGAAGGAGTCATGAGATGTGGAGTCCCAACTCATTAAACAATCATGACTGTTGAACTGAGGAGGAAGTAGAGACATTGGATCTGGCTTATATAAGGACCGAGATTCGGGTTTCGGGGATTTGATAAGGCAAGGAGAAGAGACACTGCATCATGATTCCCTGAATCATGAAACTTGAAGTGCTCAAAGGAGTTGAGCCCATGGTTATGGAGAGTGGTCATACGTGTGGAGGCTACAAAAAGAGCTAGTGCTCACTAAGCTCTTTTCGGGGTTTCGGGAATTCAGGTACTGGGGTTTCAAGGAGGAAGGGTTGGACGTGTTCCAATCTCACGAAACCTAAAGCACCAAAGGTATTGGCTCCAGGTCATGGGAGAGGGGTCACATGGATGCGAGTTAAGGGAGGAGCTAGCGAGAGCTAGGCCCTATTTTCTGGTTTTGACATTTCGAAGGACAAGGAGCCGGGGAGAGCTCGTATACAGAACTCCCAAAATGCGAAAGGCGTGTAGCCTAGAACCTTGGGTCACAGGCGAGGGTCATGAGAGAGGAAGGGGATAGTAGAGAAAGGTGCCAATG
>SNQJ01S0029315.1:18825-45117 GCA_010110895.2 Picea sitchensis | reverse complement strand
CGGATCAAGTTCTCCATCTACTCTATTAGCACAAAATTTTCCTCAAACAATCTAAATGTGCCTTTGGATCCTCAGAAGTGGAGTACTTGGGTCATATTGTCAGAAAGGATGGTGTATGGGTGGATCCTAAGAAAATTGAAGCTATGGAGGATTTTCCTCACCCTAAAACTCATAATATCTTGCATGGTTTTCTTGGTTTAACAAAATATTATCGCAATTTTGTTCAAAATTATGGAAAAATTGCAACACCTCTCATTGCTCTCCTTAAAAAGAATTCTTTCACTTGGACTCCCACAGCTGATCAATCCTTCCATGCCTTGAAATATGCTATGTGAACAACTCCTGTCTTGGCCCTTCCTAAATTCTCAAGTATTTTTGTCCTATAATGTGATGCTTCAGGGAAAGGAATTGGGGCAATCCTCATGCAAGATGGTAGGCCTTTGGCCTTCACTAGCAAACAAATTTTAGAGAGACATTTGGTACAATCCATTTATGAAAAGGAAATTTTGGCTATTCTGCATGTCGTGTATCTCCAACATCATTATCTATTGGGGCAACACTTCCAAATTAAAAATGATCATTAGAGACTCAAGTATTTTGTGGAACAATGAATTTCATCCCCAAAGCAACAAAAATGGTTGACCAAGATATTTGGGTATGATTATAAGATCATTTATAGGAAGGGAAAATAAAATTTGGGTGATGACACTCTTTCCAAGAAGTATGAAGAAGTAGGTTCCCTTTTCTCCTTCTCCTTCATTGTACCAACTTGGCTCCAAGATGTTCACCAGGAATGGCTGCAAGACCCCAAAGTTTCTCACATGATCCAACAATTGAAACACCATTCTCTAGCTTCTGCAGGGCACTCTTGGAACAATGAAGACTATTCTACAAAGGCCATCTCTATTTAAGCAAACAAATGAAACTTAAATCCATGGTGATTTTTGAGCTTCATGCCTCACCCACAACTGGGAATTCATGGTTTACCAAAACCTATGAAAGGGTAAAATGTTCATTTTTATGGGATGGTATGAAACAGGACATCCGCACCTTTGTGGTTGAATGTGATGTTTGTCAATGCAACAAGGGATAAACAATCAAAGCCCCAGGAACACTCAAACCGATTCCAATTCCCCCTGCTATTTGGAGGGATATTTTTATGGATTTCAATGTTGGACTACCTAAATCAGGAAATAATTCAATCATCATGGTGGTAGTTAATCGTATTTCCAAATATAATAATTTTTTGTTCTCTTCAACACACATTCATAACCTCCACAGTGGCTCAACTTTTCATGGACAATATATTCAAACTTCATGGCATGACTCATTCTATTGTTTCTGATAGAGACCCAACTTTCACCTATAATTTTTAGCAAGAATTGTTCAGGGTCCAGGGAACCTAATTGCATATCATCATTGCCTATCATCCCCAAAATGATGGCCAAATATAATTTGTCAACAAGTGCTTGGAAATATTTTTGATGTTTTGCATCTCGAAGACAAAATGAGTGGGCTTAGTGGATACCCCTAGTTGAATGGTGGTACCACACTTCTTATCATACAACCATTCACATGAATTATTTTGAAGTTTTATATGGAAAGAATACACTGCCGGTTCTCTCATACATGTTAGGTGTCTCAAAGGTTTAGTACGTTGAAAAAATATTACAGTCAAGGAGGCCATTCTCCGTACCCTCAAAGAAAATTTAGCCATGGCTCAAAATCGAATGAAGCAATAAGCAGATAAAGTTATTTATGAATGCCAATTTGTTGAAGGGGACCAAGTGGTTCTTTGTCTACAACCTTATAAGCAAACTTCACTCAAATTTGAACATTGCCAGAAGATTGCTCCCAAATTTTATGGTCCTTATATAATTCTCAAGCAAGTGTGGTCTGTGGCCTATCAGTTAGATCTGCCTATTCATTCAAAGATCCATCATGTTTTTCATGTCTCATGCTTAAATAAAGTGATTGGCACTAAGTTCCAAACTCGAACTAGTCTCCCTGAGTTGGATGAAGAAGGTTCCATTTGGTTGTAGCCACAAGTATTTTTGGACCAGTGTGAGTGTCGTCTCTGTTAGCACACAATCAATAAAGTGTTAGTTCAGTGAAAAGATACAACTCCAGAAGATGCCACCTAGGAGCCAAACACCATTTTGCAACAATTTCCTCATCTAAATCCTTGAGGACATTTTTTTTCTTCAAGGGGGAGGGGATGTTAGGGACCTAATCTCTCTAACCCCTCACTTAGGTAGAATAATATATTTTCCATGTAATAAAGGCCAACATTAGTTAATAAGGCCTATTTAATAAATGTGAACAAGTCAATGTAAGAATACCTAATAGAAGCTTCCATTTCTAGAAAGATCTTCCTCTATAATGCTCTTTAGAAGATATAATTAGTATAAATAAGAGTAGGAGGCATGAGAGATATTTTCCTTGAGAATTATTGTAATAGAGCTCTGCTTTGTTGGAGGTTTCCCCCTTGAAATGGCAAGTGAACATTTATTTCTTTGAATAAAGGTATTATTTATGGTATTCCTCTTCTCAATATTTTGTTGTTCCATTGATATCTGTTGAATATTAATATTTTTTCATATTATATTACATCTAGTACCTTACACATAGATTCTTCCACCAAAAAAATTTGGTCTCTATTCTACTACGATGATATACTTGACTTAGTTTGGTTGAGGTCAAGATTTTTTTATGGACATGGGTTACACTACTTTCATAATTTCAAACCCACCCCGTACTACAAGAAGTTGATAATAAGAAGTAGGCTACAAGTTTTGTCAAGATAAAAAGAGCGTACTTCTTATTTCTCTATTCTAAATAGAAAGGGCATGCTCTATTTTCTTTTACTAACAATGCAAAAACATCGGACAATGTAAAATTTTCCAATCAAGAATTTGATGAGTATGTTTCAACCAACAACTCAATAACCAAAAGATTTGTTGTATGTAAAGGAGGATGCATAGTAAGCTAGTCCAACAACTTAATTTTTTTTCTAATTGAGCTATGGATACCCACCCTTTGTAATAATTTCCTAATTAAGAATCAATTCCCATTGAATGTTGGTTTTCCCAATTGGGTTTCCAAGGTAAAATATCTATTTTTCTATTGTGGCAATCATTTTTTGGTTAATTTCTTCAATTTGGTGCCATTCCTTGTTCTTTAAAACTATAACCTATAACACTTTGTATTGCAATCACCCACAACATCAAAATCAAATACCCACAGTTCATTTGTGTTGATGGAATTGTGAGATATGGAATTTAAATATAGATATAATTTTCATGAATAGATTAGGAACCATTATTAATTGATATGTTCACTAGTGGGAACAATTCCTTTGTAACCCACATTCCACAACAATTTATGGCTTGGTAATTTATCCATTCATATCTCTAATAAATCATTTTCTTGTATTATTTGTTTGATGGATCACTAGCAAGGAGGATGTGCCAGTGCATTATGTGTTGGCTACAACCAAGCAATATTCCTAAGGGTTTTACATTGCTTAGTTAGAAACCACATATTTAATTTCCAAATCAATTTACCTCAACATTGAATTAAAGCTCATTTTCCTTGGTCACTAGTTTTAATAATTTGAGAATTTGAATTATGGGTCATTGTGTGTTCCCCCATTAATTACTTAAATTGGATGGATGGTGGGTATCCACGACCCATTTAGCAGTTTATTTAAGTTGTTGGACTAACTTAATATACATCCTCCTTTACATACAAAGAACCTTTTGGCTATTGAGCTATTGGATTCAAACATAATCATCAACTTCTTGATTGGAAATGTTTACATTTTGTATGTTTTTTTCATTTTTATTAAAAGAAAATAGAGAATGCCCTTTCTATTTAGAATAGAGATGATTCAAATTTATAAATGGAACGAAATGAAATACAAAGTTATAAAAAAAACACAGAGATACAATGAAACTTTACTTCTATTAATAAATGAAATGCGTTAAACTGTAAAAATGCAGAATGAAACAAACTCGCTCGAATGGTGGTAACTTATCTTTAAAAAGAGATGTGACGTTTACGTGCATTAGCTAGAGTTCATTGCAACGAGGCTGAAAGGCATTTTTATTTTAAATAAGCAATGAGGGAAACCTAAACATCTAAAAATATAACCCTAGGAGACGAAACACTAAAAGGCTTTTGGGCCCCGATGGGGTTAGTTGGTATGCCAACTTCCCAGGGTTGTAAATTTTACATTCCAAGAATATTTTGTGTCTAAATACACTATTATATTACTTAATCACAAGTGAGCATATCTCAGCATATAATAGGGAACATAAGGAACAAAAAAACTTCTATGATAGATCAATCCACAATACCATCTATTTATATAATTACCAAGGTGTAATTAATGCCTATGAAACAATGAATAGATGGTCCACTTTGATTATCCATGTCACATAATGAAATCCTTGAATTCTACCTCAACTTGCATACCCGTCGATTTCCCTAGTCAACCCCACTGACTAATTGAATTATCAATCAACCACTAAGATAATTTCTCAATCAATCATCCAAGTCAATTGTCAAATATCATCTAATTATCTCCAGAAGATATAAAGGCACGATGAATCCAATTAACCTACAATTCTAACAACACCCCCCCCATATCAATATAATTCTTTAGATATTTAGGAGGTGAAATTATCTTCACTTTATACCCCTCCATAATTGCAACTTTTTGAAGCCCAATAATAGCCTAAATTTTCACAATTTATCTTTTGTTAGAGGTTTCATAAAATTATCAACATTCTAATCATATACCCTACAATAGATAAGAGACAAACCATCATCCCATACCAATTATATCAAATAATGAGCATAAAGCTCCACATGATTCATCTTATAGTGAGAAACTAGAATCCTAGGCACCTGTATGTCACTTTGATGATCACAATATACTATAGTGGAGTCCTTGAATGGAAATTCAAGATTATGAATCTACACTACATCTCTTCCATCATTAATTGTACCATATCATTCTTCTTTTTTTGGTTAAAATATATATTACCTTTTACTTTTTACAAGACCCATTACTACAATGCAGGGTTGTACTATCGTCATTGGCATCATCTCCCAATATATATATATATATTTTAGAAAAAAATTCAAGTTTGGAAAACACAAAATATGGAGATAGTGGGTGAATCATGATTTATGTCATATTTGAATTGAATCTATATCATCTTTATCAACACATAGTCTAAAATGCATCACATTAGAAACAAAGAATATGGCAAAAGAAAATTCATACATTGCATCGGTCTTGCACTCTAATATATTATTGCAAAAAAAATAAAAACACTTATAAAGTTAGTTTTGCATCTAGTTTGCATCAAAAACATGTATATTGTGTTGCATTAGCATCATAGTGTCTCATATTATCATTGTATTGTATCTTATTTGTGTAGTATTTTCATCGAAATACATAAAAAAATTGTGTCATATTGGATTTGCATTGTGTTTGCATCATGATTACATCATATTTAATTATTATTGATTATTTAATAATATTATTTTTTGGTAGTTACTTTTTTATAATATTGAAATATTGATGAGATTGATTATTAGTATAAGTATATTTTACAACATACTAATCATGAGAGAAAAAACTATGTTTATGTCAAAGGCGTATACCTATTGAGAACTGCCAAATTAATCCCTCTTTTAATGACTAAATCAAAATGAACGAACTAGATTGAATTAATAAGTAATATTCATCGTTGTCACACATTATTAAGGGATATGATTTAATATAGTATCAGCCTTGCAGCTTAAAAAACAAGCATTAGTCATTAATGGGTGCAATTAGTGAGTTTTAAGGTTAAGTTAACAAACCGATCTATGAGTAAACGATACCTCAAACAACACATGGGGAAATTTAAGTTTAAAATTTATTTTGTTAATCGCATGGCTCCACGATCGGTGGTCATCACCTAAGAAAACTCAAATAATTTCAACCTTGAATCCATAAATCAATGAAAGAGATACCTAGATACCACACGATCTTTTCACGTGGCTCCATGAATTGGCAAACACTACTTAAAAAAAAGCTCAAATAATTTCAACCTTGAATCCATTAGTGCCAACTCTCCTCCATTCCAAGGGTGGGACTCCGCCATGAAGATCTTTGCTCCAAGATCAGCAAGAAAAATTTCAAAGATCACGTGGCCTAGAGGATCCCAACACTGTGAGGGTACAATTGTGGTACCTTTTAGTTTTACTATGTGTTGAGCAACACAATCATGGAGCTTTTTTAATTTTAAATTTTGTGGTAAATTATTTTAATTAGAGCTTATTTACATTTACAGCTAGCATTTCTTTGTCTATACGTAGTGTTATCACTCTGTAAATTCCCAGAGGTTGTTGTCAGGTAGAATAAATTTACAAGAGGTAACCTTATTCAACCACTTTGATACCAGAATCTAGCCTTGTCAGTTTCAGAGAGGGATCTCTCTGTAAGATTTAAATTTGTTTAGATTTTCAGATCTTAGGCTAGTTAAAAAGAATAGTACCGAGTTGTTTGTTTTTTAATAAAATGTTTGAATGTCACTTACGCTTCCCTTGGGATATGGGGTCTATTTTATGAAAATGGAGATCAAAGAACAACTTTTTAAAGATTCGTTTTACAGGGAAAGATAGTGCAACTGTTGGATTCTTTAGAAATAAAATGACGGAGGGTTGAAAAGATGAGATAATCAATTAAAGAAAAGAAGCAATTAAGAATTTCTATGCCATAGCATCAAAAGATAAACATTTAGATTTTTCAAAAGCTTAGAAACATAGTATGCAAAGGTATGTTTTACAACTTTAAATCCTTTTAAATAATTAGATTGAAAAAAACGATATGATAACTAAGATAGGTAAACATTCCATGAAGAAGAGAAAAACTTCACCAATAATTAACACGTAGGAATCTTGTAAACGTCTCTTTGTATTACTGGAAAAATCTCTTGAAAATTACGGTGCTTGCAGTTTGCTAGGTCGTAAAGATCAACCCTCACTACTTTTAAATTAGAAGTATTTATAATCAGAATTACAAACGACCCTGTCATAAATGATTAGGATGCGGCAGCCCTTGAATCTAACTAACTAACTAACAAGATACAAAAATCTAGGAACTATCAATGATGTGTCGAATTCTTCACACTGAATCTGGGAAGGCCATTGGTGAGTCACCCACATGAATTTGACTGATCCGTTTGCTGACTCATCTTGTACACCTCATTTCCTACTCGATCAAATTGCACAACTCTTCCAATCTTAGCTGACTGGGAATGGTGACTTTGAGTAGTCTATGGTATATTTCATCCACTTATGTGTACTTGGAAAAAGTAATCTTGGTGAGGAAAATGTACTTGATTTCGTGTTGTATGTTGAGGTCTGGTTGGAAAGTCTCCAAGAACTCCTTGCATGTGATGCTGCCCTGTATCCCTAAGAACTTGGAACTATCCTTGGCCATTGTAGCCATCTTCTACTTGTAGTATGGAAGAGTCATCAACTTTTCATTCAGAACCATTAAACTAGGAAGACCCCTTTTCTACAACGCCTCGATCTTGCTGAAAAACCTTTGAACTCCAATGTCCATGTTCTGGAATTTTTCCTCCAACTGCAACATCAGTCCTCTTTTGGTCAGAACCCTCTTGACTTCAAGGATGGTTTCTGTCCTGTCTTCGATTTTCAATTATTCTAGTTCTTCTCTAGTCTTCGAGTTCGGGAATCTAATTATTTTGTTGGCTTCAGTGGGAATTTCTCCTAATTCTCCTTTTATTTTGTCAATAACCTGCTTGCTTCTTATCACTAATTCATGTTGCTCGAACATGATTTGCGCCAAGGGCCAAATTTCATTTATGGAGTTGGAGATATCCATCCAAATATTCTCTTTAGCCTTTGCCAGTGTTTTACCCCCCACTGTTTATTTCTGAAGCTGCGGGATTTCCTGCTTGAGATTCTCTGATGTTTGCCTCTCAATGTTGTATCTTGTCTGGTATGAAGACTTGAGCTCCTGGAGATTTTCCACTTCTTTTGTCAGTCTGCTGATTTCTGTTTCTTGCAGGGTCATCTCTTCCATGGATTTTTCTAACTCCACAGTTTTTTCCAATGTTGTCGACGGGGTTGCTGAAGGAACTTCTGCTATTGTGGTTGTTGGTAAATTTGTTGTGATGACTCCTGCAAGAGGGACTGCACTCAATGAGATGAATTCCATAGGCGTTAATTGTTCCTTCTCCTTCAACAACCTTTCCAATTCTGCCTCCATTTCCTTTATCTGTTCGTTCTACTGCATGATTAGCCTCAGTAGTTCCTCTTTCTCATGTTTTGTCTCTACTATTTCTTTAGCCTGTGAGTCCTCTGTAGGTGGAAATTTCAGTTGCTTTATCAAATATGCAATGTTAGCATTATTTTTCTTTAACATCTCCTCTACTACTTTTACATTCGAGGGATCATACCCAATCTTGAGCACCAACTCCTATAAGGATTTTATTCTGTTATCCTTTGTGAAATAAGTTATTTTTTCCAGTTTCAACTGGGTCTGAACATTGTTTAGAGATACTTGTAATTTTGCAGCTATAGAGGAAGCATGGGCCAATGTCGAGAAAACCATTTCTCCAGTCTGTCTGTGCAGATCCATCTGGTCAGCTGGATGGACTTGTTTGGTGTAAAAAACAATAGTTGACCTTTTGTAGTCAATGGTCTCTTTGGGTTGAGGCACCTGTGCTTGCAGAAACGCCAGATGCATTCTTCCTTTCTCTGTATCAAAAGATGATAACAGTCTATGTTGTGCTGTGGACGTTTTCTTCTAGAACTGAGCGTAAGTGTTGTTGGTCAACATCTGGTTTTTCTTCTTGATCAAATCATATTTTTCGAAAATGTTCAAAGGTATAGATCCCTGTGGAGTTTGGGTGGTCACAACTATATCTGTCTATTTCTTTGAGGAATAAGTGGAAACCGCCTGATGTTTTTCCTCAACCACTTTAGCAGAGTGGGGTTCTTCCTCATCGGGCATGTGAGTAGTATGAGTGATATTAGGTCTTTTACTGTATACTTGAAAATCCTCTGTTGATACTTCAGTGACTGAAGGAGAGGCATCCTTCCTTGGCCTTTTTTCCTTTGGTACTTTTGAAGTGTTAGTCTGTGATATAGTGACTGAAGGAGATTCCTACTGTTCAATATCTGCCAAGGTATTTACCTCCCACTCTGTCTGGTTCACATACTTTTCAACTTTTGGTTTGAGGGTGTGAGCATAAGGTGAAATTTTGTTTTTAGACTTCATCTCTGCAATGATCCCACTTGGACCATAATGCCAAATGAAACTAGTGTTGAATTTAATTTCTTTTAATATTTTATTTGCCTCTCCCCCAATAGCTCGATTGTTGTAGATAAATGGTCCTATTTTCCCTGTAATCCTCATCTGTTTTTTTTTCTTCAGAGACACAAAATGAATGTCATATGAATTTATCATCTGATGAATATACTCTAGTGCAAATATCTACACAGGAAAATACTTGGGCAATTTGTATGGAGTTAGCTCACACCCATACACTCTGATCTTTGTGTGATTCTAATATAGGAAACAATCCCCAGTCTTTGCGAGATCTAAAAGGTGTAGAACTTTTTGGATCTCCTCATTTATCTTTAGCTCTGGTCTTCCACTGAGCATGCTTACCACTGGGTGATAAAACAACTCAATAAACTGTTTAAAACTTAACTCAGTGGAGTTCCTTCTGAGCAGTGAAGTCCATAAGGTTATTGCCTGCAGTTTTTCTTCTTGGTCCATTTTCTGCATGAGAAAGGAGAATTTGTTGGTTTGATAAAACATAAACATGTAGGCCAGTATTGAAGAATACTGGAACATGCTTTATATGGGGAAATTTGATAGTTGCTCGTGCAGTCTTTCGACCAAGAAACCACTGTAGTCGAACTGGATGGCAACCTTCTCTTCTGCAGAGAAAATGGACAGGAAACCTAGGATAGGTTCATCCACCCATTCGTCTAAGAAGTAGCCGAGCAAACAACACATAGATGAAATGATCTGGTTTTTCCTTACTAAAAATATGGAGGAATGGTAAGGGGGATTTTTCTTGGGAAATTGGGCGTCTTGAGGGAGGAAAAGCTCAAAGATTTGTGCTATTCAGGGAAAAGACAAGTTCTGATACATTTCTGTCAGAGTTTCAATGGTGAGGGGAGAACAGGGTTCGACTCTTGGTACCTACATCATTTGATTGATGGTCTCGGGTGTAATAGAGAAAAATGTTTCTCCAGAAGATGATACTATGGCTCTTTGATCTAGGAGGTAGTGCGCTTGGCATTTGAGGGAAAATTATGGAAAATGGTGGACTTGGGGAAAAAGATATAGAGGGAGATTTGACTCCCAGAGCCCGATTTCATCGCTCTGATCAATGAATGTGTCTCTAAACCATGACTGTAACTCAACGACATCGAATTCACATTGGGTTTCTGAGATTAAATAATCTTTGTCTACTAATGGAATCCAGTCAAGATCGACAAGAGGTGGGAGGAAAGGATTTTCCTCAACATTTGAATTTTTAGATCTGGGCACCATTGATTTCCATCGGTACCTGCACACTGAACACACGTTAGTAGGTAAAAAGGATATGGCTGGGTGAATTTTTGCAGAAGTGAAGGAAAATGAGTCTCTAGTGAGTATGAGCAAAACGCAAATGACGGAAACAGGGTTGGAATTTAGTGAACGGGTATCTGTTTGGATGAAAAGGACAAGTCAGGAGAATAATGGGTATGTAGCCAATAATAAATGGCCAACCGGTCTTTTAGAGCGTGAGGGGGCAGGCAAAGAACGTTTGACGTGTGTACCCAGACGATGTGGAGTGTGGTGATTGGGAGGAAACGAGTAAGGTATGACCCGTAACGGTTATATGGAGGGGACATGCTGACGGGGTCATGAGATGGGACTTGCGAGGAGGGGTTTTCGGTGTGACATATTGAAGTGGTGGTAGTAAGATTGGAAAGATGGTAAGTGGTAACAAGTTTGGAGTGAATGAGGTAGGATGCAATGAGTTGATGCCACGTAATGATGGGGCCCGTCGGGAAAAAAATTTCATTCCAGACGCCCCCCAACGTTAAAGGTAAGAAAATTGGGGGGATCCAAAATTTGTTGTTGATCGTTTATCTGAGCGTCACTAGATCAACCATTGATCTAAGCGTGCACTTTATCCATCATATCAGACCCCCCCCCCCGTTAAAGGTAGAACGGTCGGAGGGGTCTGGAATCTCCTATGGACCATCCATCTATGCGCTGTCAGGAACAACTGTAGATCTGAGTGCATAATTTAATCACCATTTCGGACCCCCCCCCACCGTTAAAGGTAGAACGATCGGGGGGGGGGTTCCAAAAAATCAACTGATTCATAGATCTAAGTGCCAATAGCTCAGTCGTAGATCTGGATGCGGTCTTTAATCTTCAGGTGCAACTTAATTCATGTGGAAAAACTTAGGCTTAGTGGATTTTTGTGGGTTTGATGCACTGCTTCCCTAGTTTTTATCATCATGGGGTTAGGGAAAACATTTCAATATCATGCTCATGCATTTCTCATCGATCATCTTACACATTTTATTGAAATAAAACTGACTAACCTATATCCTATCCTACCTATCTACACCTTTAGCCCAGTTTGAACTATTGGGCTAAAAAAATATTCTACCTCGGGGATATTTGACCAAGATTAGACTGTTTGGTCAAATTTATTCACTAGCTAACCTAACTACTTGGCCAAGATTAGACAGTTTAGCCAAGCTTATTCATGAATCCTATCAACGTAAATTTAAAAGGACTTGGCCATGCTTAAATTGTATGGATCAAGTCATAATTATTGCATGGGGATTTATCCATTTTCTTTTATGCCCTCTTTATTCTTTTTCTTTCTTTCTTTTCTTTCTTTTCTTTTCTTTTTCTTTTGAAAATAATTTGCGTGAATGAAATATTATTTGAAAGATAACAAACATCAATAGTGGAAATTTTCCAGTCACCAGATGATCCTATAAATTATAGGGTTATAATAGCGGCTCCACCTGGGAATGGTACTCTCCTTGTGAAGTGCCAAGAACCCATTTTCTGATGTCTTCAAAGTTTTTCCTCCATTTACTTTATTTCTGCTATCTATTTTTGTTTCATTTCAGAAACTTGGTGGCATTGATCAGTGGCTTAGGGCCTTCGCTGTGGGCTTCAACCATCTGATCCGTGTCACCCACATGAAACCTTGAATAAAAAAGAAATGCTATGTACAATGAAAAGTGGATTCATGAGATCTCTATTGGGGAGGCAAGTAATGCTTCAGCATCCTGTCATTAACTGGTCCACCTGGCAGGTCTGTCCCATCACCGTTTTTGAGAAAAATGCATTATTTCCTCTGAATGCCTGAATGGTGTAAGGTCCTTTCCATAAACTATCAATTTTTTCATGTTTTCCCTTATCCTCATTTATGGAATCCAATTTGAGGACCAATTCACCTAAATCAAATCAACTTCTTTAGTCCTCTTGTCATAAATCCTTTTTATACCTTCTTGAATGACCTAAGTCTTGTTGTAGACTTCCTCTCTGGCTTGCATTAGGTGGATCATTTGATTTATCCTTCGTTGGACATCATTTGGTTCTACTTGTACTTCCTGCAATAGTTTAATGACTGGGACTCCTAATGAAAGGGGAAAAATTGCTTCAGTGCCATACACAAACTGGTATGGAGACATACCAATTGCTCTTTTGGTGCTTATTCTATCAACCCAGAGTGCGAAAACCAACTTATTATGCCATGATTTCGTATTTTCTTGTAGTGTCTTTTTCAGAATGTTCACCAAACTTTTGTTAGAGGACTCAGCTAGCCCATTTCCTTGCAGATAATAAGCCATTGAGTGTCCTAGAATAATGCGATATTGGCTACAAAAATCTATGATCCTTTTGGATCTGAAAGCCATTGCATTATCAACTATAATTTTTCAGGGACATCCAAAATGAGACAGAATGTTAGTTTCTAAAAACTTGATGATAATAGAGTCAGTATCTTGCCTGCATGGCACATCCTCGATCCACTTGGTGAAGTAGACTGTGGTCATGAGGATCCACTTGTGTTGGCCCGAGGAGGATGGATGTATTTCACCAATGAAGTCTAGACCCCATTGTTGGAAAGAAAATTCAACCGAGATGGGTTTCATAGGGAGTGGGAGAAGCTTCCTTTTACCTTCAAAAATCTGGCACTTGTGGCAAGAGGTAACCTTCTGGCTAACGTCTATGAATAGAGTAGGCTAGTAGAAACCATCTCTCAGAATCTTGTTAGTTGTGGTCTTCCATCTCAGGTGCCCACCACAGTCTCCTGCATGAAAATCTTGAAGAACTTTTCCAGCTTTGTCTTTTAACAAGCAATTAAGAAAACACCACCAGGATCTTTCCAATAGAGATTGCTTTCTAGAATACAAAATTTCAATGCTTTCAATTTAATAAATTTGGCTTTGGTTTTAGTCAAACTAGGAGGAGCTTGTAAATTTTGGAGTACAAAAATGAGGTCTGCATACCAAGGGGAGTTTAAGGATACCTCTTTTATGTTTGGAGTCGCCTTCTCTTCCAATCTATCAACTGAAACCAAAAAATTAATATCTAGAGCATGAAAATTAGACTCAGCCATTAGTTTAGCCAAACCCTATCCTTTGATAAGTTTAGTTGGTTTTATTTCAATGTCGTATTCCAGAATAACTGCAATCCATTTTCCTCTTCTACTATCTAGATTATCCTGGGCCAAGATATCCTTAACCACTGTGTTCAGAACGTATGCAATCGTGTGAGAATGGAGAATATAGACTCTAAAGTCCTTTATGGATTTCACCAGAGCTAAAGCCTATTTCTCCATTATGTTATAGTTCAAAGCAACATCTCTCAAAGATTTGCTGAAAAACACTATTGGTTGTTCGTACCCTTCACTATTTTTCTACAACAACACTGCTGCTATGGTGTGTTCAGTTGCAAAGGAGAAAAGGTAAAAGTCTTTGGTGTAATCTAGGCTGATCAAAACTGGGGCTTGGGTGAGAGCATGTTTCACCTACTCAAATGACTGTTTGGACTCGGTGTTTCATTTGATTTTTGTGTCTTTTTTCAACATATTAGTGATATTCCTGAGAATTTCAGCCTAATTTGGTATGAATCTTCTAAGGAAAATTATTTTTCCAATGAAAGATTGCAATTCTTTGATATTCCTAGGGTGCTCCACCTTCTGGATGGCTTCTATCCTGCTGGGATCTATTTTAATTCCGTCTTTCGAGATTATGTGTCCCAGAAGTTTACCTTCCTCTAGCCCGAAAAGGATTTTCTTAGGATTCCATGAAATTCCAAATTTCCTACATTTCTCAAACACACGTTTGAGGTGGAGTAAGTTTTCCTCGTTAGATTTGGAGTAGACAATCACATCATCCAGATAAATGACTATAAATCTTCCAGTCTCGTCCACAAAAGCAATGTCCATTTCCCTTTGAAAAGTAGCCCCAACATTCATTAGACCAAAAGGCATCTTCACGTACATGAAGGTTCCCCAGGGTGTGGTAAAATCTGTCTTCTCTTGATCTTCTAGATGAACAAGAACTTGGTTATAACCTGAGAAACCATCTAGTAAGGAGATCCTACTGTACCCAACCACCTTTTGTAAAATGTGGTCCATTTTGGGCAAAGGGTAATTGTCTTTGAGGGAGACTTTGTTTAGATTTCTGAAATCTATGCAAATTCTAATCTCGCCAGTTTTCTTCCTGGTATGAACTAAGTAAGAAAACCATTTGGAAAACCTCAAGGGGACTATTATCTTTGCATCATACATCTTTTTTATTTATTTCTCTATGAGGGGAAGCAACTTGGGATTAATTCTCCTAAGTTTTTGTCTAAAAGGTTTGTGTTCTTATTTTATAGGAATCTGATGTTGTATAATACTTGTGTCGTGCGATTTTAAGTCTTCATAACCCCAGGAAAAACATCCACATATTCTCTAAAAAGTTCAATGTACTTGTGTTTTTTCTCAGGGGGTAGAGATTTAGAAAGTTTTATCATCTTGGGTTTTTCTTCTGTTCCTATGTTTCATTCTTCGACTTCCTTACCACTAGCTTCAATTTTCAGTTTTTTGGCTATGTCGCTGAAATCGAATAAGTCTTCTAGCGGAGATAGAACTCTAGGTAACACATTACTTTTCAGTTGTAGAATACCAGAATCTATCTCATTTTCATTCAATTCATCTGCATCTACTTTAATTTTATTGAACTCTTGGGAATCTACGTTATTTACACTAACACTTTCAAAAACATATTTATTTACGATCTCATCATCATTTTCTAAATCTATGTTTGTACAGTCAAAATCGTTCGTACACTATAGGAAGTCTTCAATTTGATCATCATTTACAAATACCTGCCAGTATCTGATGTTGTCAAGAACGACTGGTTTGCATTTAACCTCCACTATGTACTTGCGAGTGGGACATAAAGGAATTTTACAGGTAGTTGTCGATGTGGCTAGCCCGTCTGCCAGTATGTTTTGTCCTCTAGGCATTACTTGCAAGTCGATTTCAGTAAAGCATTGAAGATAATCCAAAACAACATTCCTATAAGCCCCAAGTCTGGGGTGTTTAGTTGCATACTCACCTTTGATTTTCTTGATAATTAGTTCAGAAACACCCCTTACCATGATCTATTTGGAACCAACTTTCTTCAGTAGTTTCAGGCCGACCATCAGAGCCTCGTACTCAGCTACATTGTTAGTGCATTGAAAATTTAGCATGTAAGAATGATTCTCGGAATACCTTGACCTGTGGTTATGCAACCAAAATCCAGCACCATCTCCTTCTTTACTCACTACACCATCGAAGTCCATGCTCCAGAAATTTGTTGGCAATTCCTCACTCTCTTCAATCATGGGGTTTCTTACTTCGAAAGTTGTTTTATCATCCTTTGAATCAGATGTATCATCTTCCACTTGTGTGTTCTGTTCTTCCACATCACCATCATTGTATAGAATGAAAGAGTCTAGATCAAAGTGTGCATAGTATAATGGATAGTTATGCAGATTTTTTTGACTACTGACCATATACTTTATCAAGGTCTCTCGATACAGTCTTATCCGCTGTCCGAATACCGGGATGGTGGCATAGGACATATCTAGCTGCATGGTTCCTTTCAGCTTAGCTCCCCATGATCTTGACAGTAACATACTGTATTTTTGTGGAATATCTGTAACTACTATATCCATTACCATACTCTTTGTTGGGATTTTAGCTAATGCAATGCATAAGTCTTTGATCAGGCCTATGCATTTAACTTCGCTGGAGTCGAAAGAATGAAAATCTTTGTAGGGTTTGGTGACCTCGAGCCCCAAATTTTCCATCGCAACTTTGGGCATCAGGTTGTGAGGGGCACCCGAATCTAGCATAGCGTTGTGTAATATCAGATCATGGATGTTTAGGCTGATGTAAAAAGGGGCCATGGCACCATTATCAGGTTGACCATCAACTTCAAGACTGAACATGAGCTCTTATCGGTCATCCGCAAGATTTTCTATGTCTGAGTGATTTGCAGATCCAACATTCAAAGCCTTGGCTCCTATCTTAGGTTCGATGCTCAAAGCTTTAATCACCTAGGACCTGTAAGTGTTCTTGTTCATCAACTCGGAGAGGAAAATGGGAATATTCAATTTAGCTAGTTCCCCTTCAAGGCTGAAAGGAGGGACAACTTTGCTTAAGGTCTGTACTTCTGGTTTATCGGTAGGGTCTCTGTGGCTAGGCGCACTTGTTTGAATGGTGGATGAAACTTTAGTCTGACTTGCTCGTTTAAGAATTTCTAGAGATTTTTGTGTAAGAGATTCAACATTATTTCGCCCAGGGATTTTCTTGGGAGGGTTTTCTGAGGTTTTCTTGGTTTCAACAACCTTTTTCAGAGAGTTCTTGTTTTCCTTCTTGCTCCTTAGGTTATATTTCCTGTGAACCTCCATTATAGCATTCTCAAAGGCTTCTTGTTCTATTTTCTCAACTTCTTCATTTACCTCTGTTTATGAAAGGAGAAACATCTCGTGCTCTTCCTAGGTGAGGAAAATGGATTCATGATCGTGATCATGGTCACCCATCAGGTTTATATGAGTGTCATCAAACTCCTCGATTACTTCCTTCCCATCATCAACGTAATTCTCCTAGAGAGGTGGTCTGATCTGCTGATCAGGCCCCCTATGCTCTCTTTGATCTCTAGGATCTCTCTGCCCGATCTGAGGTGGATTTCTTATGAATTTTGGGTTTCTAATTTGAGGGGCAGCTTGGTTCTCCCTGGGCACGTTTCTGTTAGTTATAGTGAGTCTCTCCATAATTTTCTCCATAGCTCTGGAGAGAGAAAATAATTTGGCATTTGATGAGGAGATAGAAGGTTATTCTTTGATGGTGACCCTCTTTTTTGTTTTCTGCTTGGCCCTTATGGCTAAAAGATTTCCTTCTACACTGACGACACTTTTCTGCATGTCTTCCAAAGTTGAAACATTTCTCTCTCTTAGTTGATAAGACATATTCACGTCAAATCCATCGGGGAACTTTATTAATGTCAAACCTTGTGGTGGTTTGATATTAGTTGGAATTGCATTGTACAAATTGTTGAAATGAGTGCAATAATCTTGCACTGTCTCTCCTTGGTTCCGTCTGATGTTCTCATATTCTGACAGGATATGGAGAGGATTTTTCTTCACCTCCCACCTGTTAAGGAAAGCTCAATGAAAAACAACAATGTCAGTTATATTAGCAGAAGGTAAGGCCTTGAACCACTTTTTAACCTTTCTTGTCAGACTCTATGCAAATAGTCTCATCTTCACATTAGCTTCATCTACTTCTTGCAAATCAAAATAATTGTTCATTTTGTCAACATGTTATTGTGCATTAAGGAGACCAGTACTATCAAACTGAGGGAGTCTGGTTTGATAATCTTGAGGCATGTCATGTAAACGTTCAACCAACACCAATGGGGCATATCTTGCTGCCATGATTGGTGGAGGAGGCTAAACAACAACCTGTGTAATAGGAGAGGTAGTGACTAAAGCTGTAGAAGATGGAGGGCTTGGAGGAGTGGAGTAACCTGGTTTAGGTTTTGCAGAAATTGCAACAATAGTTAAAACAGGAAGTTCGACGGACTGTTGAAGATGGAGTTAGTCTAAGGCTTGACCAAGATTCACAACTAGGTATTCAAACTTATCAGACTCGTGGTGAAAACGTTGATCATCTTTATCTCTGGGAGAGAGTATTTCAGGGGTCCTGGGCTGAAAGATGGTTTGATCTAAGTCTGTTTCACTGAAAAAACTGTCAGATTTTGTCCTGAAAAGGCTTTGTTTAAAATATATATCAAACTTAGGATCTTGAAAAACAACTAACTTTTCTGGGAGAGAAGGGGACCTCAGAAGTGGGTTGTGACTCCTAGAAACCTCCGCAATGTTTTTCTTCCTAAGTAATCTTTCAGGATTGTCTGTTGCTATTGCAGGTTTTAGGTCGGGATGAGATCAAGTAAAACTCTTTTAGGAGCCAGAACTTTTGATTTTATTTTTCTTTTTGGAGATTTTTTAACTACTATATACAAACTTTAATAACCTCTGAACATTATCTCTAGATAAATTTAGGGTTTGTGACTAGTTCAGAAATAAAGTTTTCTTTGTCTAGGGGAAAGAAATCAAGGGGTGGAAAGTTTGTTCATTTCTTCCCCAATATGGTCGCCATTTATGTTATCACTCTGTAAATTTCCAGAGGTTGTTATCAGGTAGAAGAAATTTACAAGAGCTAACCTTATCCAACCACTTCGAAACCGGGATCTAGCCCTGCCAGTTTCAGAGAGGGATATCTCTATAAGATTTAAATTTGTTTAGATTTTCAGATCTTAGGCTAGTTAAAAAGAATAGTACCGGGTTGTTTGTTTTTTAATAAAATGGTTGAATGTCACTTACGCTTCCCTTGGGCTATGGGGTCTTTTTTATGAAAATGGAGATCAAAGAAAAACTTTTTAAAGATTCGTTTTACAGGGCAGGATAGTGCAACTATTAGATTCTTTAGAAATAAAATGATGGAGGGTTGAAAAGATGAGATAATCAATTAACGCATATAAGCAATTAAGAATTTATCTGTCATAACATCAGAAGATAAACATTTAGATTTTTCAAAAGCTTAGAAGCAGAGTACGCAATGGTAAGTTCTACAACTTTAACTCCTTTTAAATAATCAGATTGAAAAAATGATATGATAACTAAGATAGGTAAACATTCCACGAAGAAGAGAAAAACTTCACTAATAATTAACATGCAGGAATCCTGTAAACGTCTCTTTGTATTATTGGAAAAATCTCTTGAAAATTACAGTGCTTGCAGCTTGCTAGTGTGTAAAGATCAACCCTCACTACTTTTAAATTAGAAGTATTTATATTCAAAATTACAAATGACGCTATCATAAATGATCAGGACGTGGCAGCCCTTGAATCTAACTAACTAACTAACAAGATACAAAAATCTAGGAACTATCAATGATGTGTCAAATTATTCACGCTGAATATGGGGAAGGTCGTTGGTGAGTCACCCACATGAATTTGACTGATCCGTTTGCTGACTCAACTTGTACACCTCATTTCCTACTCAATCAAATTGCACAACTCTTCCCATCTTAGCTGATTGGGAATGGTGAATTTGAGTAGTCTACAGTATATTTCATCCACTTATGTGTACTTAGAAAAAGTCGGCTTGGTGAGGAAAATGTACTTGATTTTGTGTTGTATGTTGAGGTCCGGCTGCAAAGTCTCCAAGAATGCCTTGCCTGTGATGCTTCCCTGTATCCTTGAGAACTTGGAACTATCCTTGTCCATTGTAGCCATCTTCTGCTTGTATTCTAGAAGAGTCATCAACTTATCATTCAGAACCATTAAACTAGGAAGACCCCTATTCTGCAGTGCCTCGATCTTGCTGAAAAACCTTTGAACTCTAATGTCCATGTTCTGGAATTTTTCCTCCAACTACAACATCAGTCCTCTTTTGGTCAGAACCCTCTTGACTTTGAGGATGGCTTATTTCATGTCTTTGATTTTCAATTCTTCTAGTTATTCTCTAGTCTTTGAGTTCAGGAATCTAATTATTTCATTGGCTTCAGTGGGCATTTCTCCTAATTCTCCTTTTATTTTGTCAATAACCTTCCTACTTCTTATCACTAGTTCACGTTGCTCGAACATGATTTGCACTAAGGGACAAATTTTGTTNTTTGAGTTCAGGAATCTAATTATTTCATTGGCTTCAGTGGGCATTTCTCCTAATTCTCCTTTTATTTTGTCAATAACCTTCCTACTTCTTATCACTAGTTCACGTTGCTCGAACATGATTTGCACTAAGGGACAAATTTTGTTTATGGAGCTGGAGATATCCATCCAAATATTCTCTTCAGCATTTGCTAGTGTTTTACCCCCCACTGTTTGTTTCTGAAGCTGTTGGATTTCCTGCTTGAGATTCTCTGATGTTTGCCTCTCGATGTTGTAGCATGTCTGGTATGAACACTTGAGATCCTAGAGATTTTCCACTTCTTTTATTAGTCTATTGATTTATGTTCCTTGCATGGTCATCTCTTCCATGGATTTTGCTAACTCCACATTTTTTTCCAGTGTTGTCGACAGGGTTGCTGATGGAACTTCTGCTGTTGTGGTTGTTGGTAAAGTTGTTGTGCTGACTCTTGCAAGAGGGACTGCACTCAACGTGATGACTTCCATAGGTGTTAATTGTTCCTTCTCCTTCAACAAGCTTTCCAATTCTACCTCCATTTCCTTTATCTGTTCATTCTAATGCATGATTAGCTTCAACAGTTCCTCTTTCTCATCATCTGTCTCAACTATTTCTTTATCCTGTGAGTCCTCTATAGGTGGCAATTTCAGTTTCTTTCTCAAAGATGCAATGTCAACAATATTTTTCTTTAACATCTCCTCTGCTGCTTTTACATTCGAGGGATCATACCCAATCTTGAGCACCAACTCCTCTAAGGATTTTATTCTATTATCCTTTGCGAAAGAAGATATTTTTTCCATTTTCAATTGGGTCTGAACATTGTTTAGAGATACCTGTAATTTTGCAGATGTAGAGGAAGCATGGGCCAATGTGGAGAAAACCATTTCTCCAGTCTGTCTGTGCAGATCCATCTGGTTAGCTAGATGGACTTGTTTGGTGTCAAAAACAATAGTTGACCTTTTGTAGTCAGTGATCTCTTTGGTTTGAGGAACCTATGCTTGTATAAATGCCATATGAATTGTTCCTTTCTCTATATCAAAAGCTGATAACATTATGTGTTGTGTTGTGGACATTTTCTTCCAGAACTGAGTGTAAGTGTTGTTGGTCAGCATCTGGTTTTTCTTCTTGATCAGATCATATTTTTTGAAAATGTTCATAGGTACAGATCCCTGCGGAGTTTGGGTGGTCACAACTATATCTGTTTGTTTCTTTGAGGAAGACATGGACACCACCTGATGTTTTTCCTCAACCACTTTAGTAGAGTAGGGTTCTTCCTCATCAGACATGTGAGTAGTATGAGTGATTTTAGGTATTTTACTGTATACTTGAAAATGATCTGTTGATACTTCATCGATTGAAGGAGAGACATCCTTCCTTGGCCTTTTTTCCTTTGTTACCTGTGGAGTGTTATTCTGTGAGATAGTGACTGAAGGAGATTCCTGATGTTCAGTATCTGCTAGGGTATTTGCCTCCCACTCTGTCTGGTTCACATACTTTTCAACTTTTGGTTTGAGGGTGTGAGCATAAGGTGAAAATTTGTTTTTAGACCTCATCTCTGCAATGATCCCACTTGGATCATAATACCAAATGAAACTGGTGCTGAATTTCATTTCTTTTAATATTTTATCTTCCTCTCCCCCAACAACTCGATTGTTGCAGATAAATGGTCCTATTTTCCCTTTAATCCTCATCTGTTGTTTTTTCTTCAAAGACACAAAATGAATGTCATCTAAATTTATCATCTGACTAATATACTCTAGTGCAAATATCCACATAGGCAAATACTTGGGAAATTTGTATGGAGCTAGCTCACACCCATACACTCTGATCTTTGTGTGATTCTAATATAGGAACTAGTCCCCAGTCTTTGCGAGATTTGAAAGGTGCAGAACTCTTTGGATCTCCTTGTTTATCCTTGGCTCTAGTATTCCACTAAGCATGCTTACCACTAGTTGATAAAACAACTCAATAAACTGTTTAAAACTTAACTCAGTGGATTTCCTTCTGAGCAACGAAGTCCATAAGGTTACTACTTACGGTTTTCCATCCTAGTCCATTTTCTGCATGAGAAAGGAGAATTTGCCAGTTTGATAAAACATAAACATGTAGGCCAGTATTGAAGAATACCGGAACATGCCTTCTGTGGGGAAATTTGATAGTTGCTCGTGCAGGCTTTCAGCCAAGAAACCATTGTAGTTGAACTGGATGGCAACCTTCTCTTCTGCAAATAAAATGGACATGAAACCTATGATAGGTTCATCCACCCATTCGTCCGAGAAGTAATTGAGAAAACAACACAGTGATGAAATGATCTGATTTCCCCTTACTGAAAATATGGAGGAATGGTAAGGGGGATTTTTCTTGGGAAATTAGGCATCTTGCAGGAGGAAAAGCTCAAAGATTTGCGCTCTTTAGGGAAAAGACAAGTTCTGATACATTTTTGTCAGAATTTCAATGGTGAGGAGAGAACGAGGTTCGACTTTGGGTACCTCCTTCATTTTATTGATGGTATCGGGTGTAATAGAGAAAAACGTTTCTCCAAAATATGATACTATGGCTCTCTGATCCGAGAGGTAGTGTGCTTGGCATTTGAGGGCAAATTCTGAAAAATGGTGGACTTGGGGAAAAATATAGAGAGGGAGATTTGGCTCCCAGAGCCCGATTTCATCTCTCTGATCGATGAATGTGTCTCTAAACCACGATTGTAACTCAACAACATCGAATTCACACTGGGTTTTTGAGAGTAAATAATATTTGTCTGCTAATGGAATCTGGTCGAGATCGACAGGAGGTGGGAGGAAAGGATTTTCCTCAACATTTGAATTTTTAAATCTGGGTGCCATTGATTTCCACCGGTACTTGCACACTAAACACACGTTAGTAGGTAAAAAGGATATGGTTGGGTGAATTGTCATATAAGAGAAGGAAAATGAGTCTCTAGTGCACAGGGAGTGCGAGCAGAATGCGAATGACGGAAATGGGGTTGGAATTTAGTGAATGAGTATCCGTTTGGACGAAAAGGACAAGTCAGGAGAATAACAGGTATGTACCAAATAATAAATGGCAAATGGGTCTTTTAGAGCATGAGGGGGAAGGCGAAGGACGTCTGACGTGTGTACCTGAACGATGTGGAGGGTGGTGATTGGGAGGAAATGAGTAAGGTATGACCCATAACGGTTAGATGGAGGGGACATGCTGATGGGGTCACGAGATGGGACTTGCGAGGAGGGGTTTTGGGTGTGACATCTCAAAGTGGTGGTGGTAAGATCGGAAAGATGGTAAGTGGTAACAAGTTTGGAGCGGAGGAGGTAGGACATAATGAGTTGATGCCACGTAGGGATGGGGCCCATTGGGAAAACTATTTCATTCTGGACCCCCCTGATCAAGGATGATTTTAAGGATGGAAATTTATTTTAAAATGTAGAAGCATTGGACAATCTTACTTATCCTTCATATGCCAACTATAAATGTTTGGCGATGTTTTTGTAAAAATATTCAAATTTTTAAGGATTTTATATAGTTTTTATAAAATTTTGGCAATTTTGCAGGTAAAATAATTTATCCTATAGAATTTGGGCAAATCATTTTTAAAATAGTGAATCTCATTTTTGGAAAAACCATGGAAAATTATCCCATGAGAGAAGTTTAGCCCCTAAAATCATCTATGCCCCTGATGTTAAAGGTACGAAACTTGGGGGGATCCGAAATTTGTTGTTGATCGTTGATATGAGCATTGCTAGATTAGCCATTGATATAAGCGTGCTCTTTATCCATCATATCGGACCCACCCCCCCCACCGTTAAAGGTAGAACGATCGGGGGGTCCAGAATCTTCTGTGGACCATCCATCTACGCGTTGTCAGAATGAATGTAGATCTGAGCACATAATTTAATCACCATTTCAGACCCCCCCCCCCACCGTTAAAGGTAGAATGGTCAGGGGGGGTCCGAAAAATCATCTGAGCCGTAGATCTGAGCACCAATAGCTCAATCATAGATCTCGACGCGGTCTTTAATCTCCGGGTGCAACTTAATTCATGAGGCAAAACTTAGGCTTAGTGGATTTTTGTGGGTTTGGTGCGCTGCTTCCCTAGTTTTTATTACCATGGAGTTAGGGAAAACATTTCAACATGAGGCTCATCGATCATCGATCATCGATCTCATCAATTATCTTACACATTTTATTGAAATAAAACTGACTAACCTATATCCTATCCTACCTATCTACACCTTTAGCCCAGTTTGAATTGTTGGGCTAAACAATTACTCTACCTCGGGGCTATTTGACCAAGGTTAGATTGTTTGGTCAAATTTATTCACTAGCTAACCTAACTTCTTCGCCAAGATTAGACAATTTAGCCAAGCTTATTCACTAATCCTATCAACGTAAATTTAAAAGGACTTGGCCATGCTTAAACTATATGGATCAAGTCATAATTATTGCATGGGGCTTTATCCATTTTCTTTTATGCCCTCTTTATTCTTTTTCTTTCTTTTCTTTTCTTTTTCTTTTGAAAATAATTTGCATGAATGAAATATTATTTGCAAGATAACAAACATCAATAGTGGAAATTTTCCAGTCACCAGATGATCCTATAAATTATAGGGTTATAACACACAACATCTTGAATCATCTTAATTCTCCTTCGTCGTTCACATAATTCTTTTTGGTTGTGCACATAATTCATTTTAATTTTCCTTCAATTTTAATTTTAGGTTAAAGTCACATTATTAAAAATGGTTGATATAAATGGATTGGAGCCATTTTCCACCAAAACTAATAATAACGTTGATCGACTTATATCAACCACTTTTAATAATGTGGTTCTTCTAGTATATATAAATGCAATACCCCACTAACATTCAGTCAATTTCACACCATGGGAACAACAAACAGTGTATCCATAAATGCAATTATGAAATTTTATTGCAGTAACATTCAATTATTTTCACACCATGGATGCAGAAAATAATTTATATATGAATGCAATGATAGAATATTAAATTAAGTAATAAAATAACCATGTAATTTTTCCTACTTGTAAACAAGTGGTACACTACCACCCCCAAAGAAATTTCAACTTTGTATACATTGCAAGAAAAAAGTGTAGACATATAAGGAAACAAAATGAATTTGACATAAGAAGTTGGCTAAACTATTGTCAGTTCCCTCCTCATCTTCTGAACCCTTCTTGTCCTCACTCTATAAAAACACAATAAAATAACATGAGTTCAATAAAATAAAAAATCGATGACATTTAAAGATGTAATAAAAAACATATACGTTAAATAGTTGTTAATACACTCCATTCTCTCTGAGTCACCCTCATCATCATAAATATGGAAGAATATAAAATATTTCAATCAATGAATGATTAGTTCCAACTGTATGCAAGTTAAAAAATAAACACATAATTAACAATTAATTACCTTAGACATGGGATGCAAATATTCCACTATTATTTCATAACCATTGCTCGAGGCACACTTTAAATATTTGTAAGTGGGCTCACACTACTATGTAAACATACATTTTTGTTTCCATGGAATTATATTTCTAGTTGTAGCAGATGAGAGATTTTGTTAGAATTTTGAGGGCTCTCCATCATAATGATTCAATCCTTGTGAATAAAATCAAATAGGTGATAGGTGATCAATGTTCACCATTATTTTTTTGTCATTGTTTTCCACAACTACTTGTTTATTTCCCTTTAATTTTTCCCTATCTACAACTAATTTTTTTCCCTTGTATTTTTCCCTGTCCTTTATCCTATAATGGTCATCACTATTGTTGGATTACTAAGAGGGGGGTTGAATCAATAATAGAGAAATTTAATCCTTTTTAACCATATAATCCAAGTGTTATATCAATGTAGCATTATCATCTAATAACTGCAGAGTAAATAAGCAATGAACAAATGAACAATCATTCACTACACAGTACACCAATGTTTTATGTGGAAACCCAAAGGGGGAGAAAACCACAAAATT
>SNQJ01S0029315.1:6705-17099 GCA_010110895.2 Picea sitchensis | reverse complement strand
CACGCTGGGTGGTCAGTTCGTGTTTGACTTTCACCATTGCGAACTACACGGATGCATTTATGGTGGTATTGATGGATGTATCACGTGAGTCAATAGTAGCACTGAGTTGTCACACTTCTTGTTGGGTCTCGAGGAAACTAGATTGCAAGGTGTTGAAGAGAGACTCCAGTTCTTGGCTACGGACATGGGCCATGAGGATGGGTGAACTAAAAAGGGAGCAGCTGGGGTCAGAAATTTTTGCAGAAAAATGATATGGATGAATGTGATAAGGGAGAAGAGATGAATCTAATGGAATAGGTCGCAAATAATGGTGAAAAAATTTCCAGACTTTTTTTTTTTTACAGCTGCGGGGTTATACTTCGGTCTGTAGAACACTGCAGTGTTGAAATCCCCAAATTCTTAACCAGAAATAAATGTGTATTTACTTGGCGACCCAAACACAGATGTGCGGCAATAAATCTCGTCGGTTTAATTTGTTTATGTTTATGTTTATGTTCCCCAAGGGTTAGGTATTCAAGGGTTCTACAAACAAGGGTTTTCCCTGTGCTATAGCTCTCTGATATATGTGTGAGGTCCAACAGTAGTACTCGGCCCAATATCTTAGGGCACTAACTAAGGAGGATAGATCGTACCCTTAGCCGTACTACCCAACTACCCAGGTACTAGAGAGTATCTTCCCGAGTGTTGTTCTCGGTGATATTATAGCAGTCTGGTGACCGATAGGTTTATCTAAAGAGGGCTTCAAGAAATCTAGGTTGATCCGTACACAGGTGATGTCTGATGCGCTACCACTCGAAGGGGTACCAACAAGGGTTACAAGGGTGGCCAACATATGTGCGCTTAAGAACCACTTGTATTTCCTGCATGTATGAATCCCTCAACAATGGGTTTATGTGCGTAATGATAGATCTCTGTGGCTTAAATATGCCAGAATACATCTCTACCCTGAAAAAAAAAATACCCACAATTTCTGCCAAGGAAAGTGCTCCGATACCACTTGCAAGATACCAGATCTAATAAATATGCAAAATAGAATTAAAATGCTAGGAATGGCAGAATAACAGTAATATAACCAACACAATCATCCACAATAACACATAAATAATATGAGAACAACAACTGAAATAGCACTTTGATTCAGAAAGCAATGTTCACAAGCCTCTTCGAGGGGGCAACCTCCAGTCGAGCAACACTCTGTTACAATAATCTCCAAGCTAGGGTTTTCATACCCTCGACCCTTATTTATACTAAATATGTCTATTAAGAGAATCATCTAGAGGAAGATCCTTCTAGAAGTGAAAGCTTCTATTAGGTCTTCTTACATCCGCCTTATTCTATTTTATTGAAAGGCCTTATTAATATTGACATTTATTACATCCGAATACATTGATCTACCTATGTGCAGGTTAGGACCTTAACATTGGCACTTCATCACATTCTTTCATGTAAGTCAAGGAATTAAGTCCAACGTTTGATTCTTCACAAAGGAATGATCTCACCAGTCATAGCATGTTCCCATTCAGGTCAACCATGTGCCTCTTCATATGTATCAAGATAAGATTCCTATAACATGTATTCCATTAGAGAAACACTATTCTATTGTTTCTGATCATGTTTTCCTTTAGTCATTTACATCATTTGCATCAACACTAGTAGCTTTAATTATTTTAATCACTCATATAGGAAGACAAATCTCTCTTGTTGAAGGATCTCATATATCAAATTTTATGAGGTGTCTAATGAATGGATTTATCCCATTCCATTTCTCAAGAATATTCATGTCCCATGCTACATTGGTTGGAATTAAATTCAAAATATAGTATTAGCAATAGACGACTTCTACCCGAAACCTAGTCAATATACCTTTGGCCCAAACAAAGCACCGTGACATTTCAACCAAGGTCTGGTTATTTCTTTTAGAAATCACATTCTTCTAAGGTGTATAATGTATTGATCTCTTCCAAATAGTATGATGGAGTGACAAGTATCTTTCAAAATCCCCTCTCACATATTCTCCTCCATTATATGATCTTAAACATTTCATAGGTCGGTCACATTTTTTTTCAACCAATGCCATAAATTCATTGAATTTTTCAAATATATGTATCTTGTTTTCCAAGAAATATACCCAAGTATACCTAGACAAATTATCAATGGAATTATTTTCTCTCCAAATATTCCTTGTTTTAAATGTATCTTGGTGATTATTCCCTAACACACACCCATCAGATAGACCAATCAAGGGGAGAAACCCTAGGTAGTCTAGTAACCATGTCATCTTTTACCATCAAATTCATACTCACAAATTCATATGTCCATGTCTTTCATGCCAAATTCTTCCTCGATCATTAATCTTTGTTATGAATGCAATCGTTTTTGGATATTTTCTAGGAAAATCATAGAACTTATACAATTTATCCTCTAGATCAAGAACACCGTCAACACAAAAATGAAGTTCTTTTTCATATATTTCACAAAAAATCAATATGGCCAGAATTCTACCTTCTTTTCAATCTAAGTTAGTTGGGGTATAGGGAAAAAAATAGCACTTAAACTAGGTACATGATACACATTAGTTATCACACCATTTTGAAATTTAGTTTTACCATGACCAATAATAGTATGAGAATAATCATCAACAAAAAATATTCATTTTTTTGTATCCTTAATCAATGAGGAAACAAGAGAAGCATCTTAGCCCATGTGATGGGTACAACCAAAGTCGACTATCCACTTACTTTTAGAAGTGTGAGCTTGCAAAGCTTGAGAAGCACTAATAGATAACACATAATTATCTACGTTAAATTCTAAATTCTAGTGCTCTAGGTTGATTGGTTATCCCATTGACATGTCTCCTTCAAGATTATTGACCTTCTCTTCTAGGTATTTAGTCTTATGCCAGAAAGCCTTATCCATATGTATTGATTTCCCACAATAATAACAAGTCTTGTTCTTCCTACCTTTCTTATCTAATGCCTTATCATCATGCTTCTTCTTAATAGTGTGTTCAATGCAATCTCATTATTTCCACTAAATTCCTACTCAACCTTTTTCTCTTCTTTTCCCTTAAGTAAATGCGCTTGTTGCTTAACTTCAAAATTTCCTTCATCAAGAAATTTTTCATGTGCCCTAATTATCAAACCACATAAAGAGTCAAAGGAATAATCCTTACCATATTATTTTTTGGATTCTAGACTAGCATGGAATTTCAAACAAAATAAATCACAAGGTGTCTTCAAATTCATCAAGATTAGTTCTATGAGTTAACTTTTCTTTTTTGGAAATCCAATTCCACATTCACCCAATTTTAACTGTAACATGCAAGACAAATAATCTTCAATTCTTTCAAAAGAGAGAGGATAAAGAGATATCATCCCTTTCTCAATATGTATCACCCACCTTTTGTCAATATTATCAAATAAATTCTTTATCTTCTTCCAAACTCCATCTAGACAATCCATTACACTTGTATGAAATTGAAACTCCTTGGAGATGTAGGATATTATAATTCCCACAACCTCATCCTTCTCCCCATTGAAAAAAGACTTATGTATATCATCCTTTGGATATACAACCACAATCTTCATGAAATACCAAAGTACCTTACTCTCCAATAGTGCTTCCATATCTTGTGCCCATATACCATAATTATGGCCATTCAAAACCACAATTTCTTTTTTGGAAGTCATGATCTCGATCTATAGATCTAAACCCCAATGCAGTATTCAAGTAAAAAACATAATTCAATCTACTAACTATATCTAACTCATTAGTAGTGCATACAAGAAACAACCTTTAAAAGACTTTTAGACAACATGTTAGGTCTTAAACCAATATCTCCAATACAATGTTGGAGAATCTAGAAATTAGATAGATGGATCTATACATCCCAAGAAGAGGTGGTGTCTAAATACATTATTATAGCACTTAAGCATAAGTTAGCATAGAACAACATACAATAGGAAACACAAGGAATCAAAAACTTTCCATGATAAATTGATCCATAAGACCATCTATATATAGCACCAAGGTGTAACTAACTCCCTTAAAAAAAGGAAGACATGGTCCACTTTGATTGGCTATGTTTCATAAAAAAATCTTTTAATTATTCCTTTATTTATGTCCACTTTGATTGGCTATGTTTCATAAAAAAATCTTTTAATTATTCCTTTATTTATGCACTAGTCAAATTCCTTAGTCAACCTAGCCAACCAATTGAATGCTCAATTGACCACCTAGTTAACCGATCAATTGACTCTCCTATTCAACTATCGACTATCCACTAGCTATCTCTAGAAGATCCAGAGGTGTGATGAACCTGGTTATCCTATTGTTCTAACATCAACTCAAGGAGTGTGTGTTTCATATTACACACCTTCCCACAATTCCATACTTTCAATTTGACAACAACAACTTCTTTATTTGCAAAAACACACCAAATTTGCCTTTTTTAATAAAGTAAAAATTAGTGTTAAGTCCCTCAAATAAATGCACACTAGGACTTGTAGTTAATGATAAATAAAAATATTCATATTTGGATATACCAACCTTGTATACAACCTCTAATACTCAATTTTCCAAAATCAATCATCTCTAGTGATATCCAAGTCTACCAAGATAACAAATTCTATTATTTATCAATTTGCACAATAAGTACAAAAATGCACTCTAATGGAAAACCAAGTACACCCAAGTTGGAAATTTGGTTTGAAAACTAATTAAATAATATTAAACCTATCTACCATGCATTATGTTTGCCAAAATTTTCTACATAACTATTTTTTCCACTTTTACAGCATGCCAAAATGAAATTATGCATGGTAGAGTAAATCTAAAACATGGACTTGATACTTAAGGATGTCCTAGGCCTTCTATAATGATGAGGAATTACAACCCTATAATCATTTATTATTGAAAGATAAAAAACAATCATGAAAATAAATGCAAAATAAAACTAACTACTAAACTTTTCCCAACCTATGTACATTAATATAATTCATGAAGGAACATTTGTCTTAAATTGGATGGCCTTGCATCACTTTCCCTCTTTACAATCTACAACATCATTAAAAAAAACAATAAATGCACTCTTGAAGGTATCTAATGCATGGGTGATACATCTCATGCCATGTGAGATCCTTCCATGAACTTAAAATGCATGCCAACGAATAAAAAATGCTCATTGATGCTTAAAAATGGAAAATTGATTATAAAAATAGAGTATGAATTAGCTTAAGAGGGGTCAAGAAAATGCATACAAATTCATAGGTAAGAAATCCACAATGAATAAAAAGGCATAAGAATAAATTTGTCAAATTTACTACAAAACCCATATCTTATACTTTCCAACGTGTTATTAAGATGCATGTAGTTGATTTGTTGAGTCAACATTTTCACTATTTTTACACTTTTTCAATGCAGATAGTAAAATACATGCCCAATCAGGTAGGAAGGTCCAAATCATTATTTCCAAATTGATGAGTGTTCCTTAGAATAATCCTCATCTCCCTACATTATTATATTTTTATCTCAAACCAAAAATCTACTATTGCAAAAAAATAAGTTAAATTTGACACTTTAGGAGGAAATGATGAACAAGCTAATATGCCTTAGAAAATGCACATAAACCTTGTAAGCATCAACACTCAAGAAATTATAATAATACTACATATCATGCTTTCTACAAAGCCATTTCACCATATTCTTCAATTCGACCCCATCTAAAAGATATGGGTCTTGATTTAAGCCAGAGGGGTGTTGATTAAAGTAAACCCCCCCCCCAAAAGAACTTAAACACATTTGAAAAATCAGAATAATTGGCACTTCAAAATTATTGGAAATGTTTGACTCTCAGTTTCTATCTCTCAAAGAACAATTCACCTATAACTAATCTGATTTTGACATTGGCAGGCTAGATCCCCTCTTGGATTCTATCTCTCTCTACCCCTACTTCCTTCTCAATAATTAAACAAAGATATATATACATATGATGGAGAAGTAATTGCCATAACTATCATAGGATAGAAACAAATAATTTAGATCCATTAAGAATATAGTTCATGAAACCCTCTCCAAATTAGAAATTACATGGGGTATTCACTTAGTGAATCTATGAATTAACATGTGAATTCATGGGATATTAAAGAGTACCCTTAATTTCACTAGATATTGATCAATACCTCCCAAAATCCTTAAGTTGAGCACCCCTCAAAATACATATTTCCAATAAACAAAACCCTGTTTTTACTAGATACCCCTTTTATACCCCCCAATTCCTATAAACCCCTTGATGCCTTGCATCCCCATCAATACCTACAATATATTGACCTTATTTTTCACAATTTAAAAACCCCCTTTATGAATGAACATGATAGGATATTGGTCAACAAGGTGAATCCCCTGTGAGAAATTGTCCTAAGGCATTAAATTGCACGAAACAATACAAAAGTTCCTTAAAATGTAATTCTATGAAAGTTAGGATATAAGGATTACTATGTAATATAGTCACTTTATGACTTTAGGATTTGTTAATGTTCACATTTTGTGTAAAACGGTCTATCCCACATTCGTAAGTGGAAATGATTTTCTTAGTGAACAATAAGGAGGTAAACTCCATTGTAATAAATGCACACTAAATCTTTCTTTGATCCCAATTATGTGACTCGACCCTATCTAGGCCTTCATCATTGTAACTTTCCCAACCCAAAGTTGGGCCACGCCACATCATTTTTTTTTCTCTCGATACCATTTAATTAATGAATGTGCCCTACATGCGAGCACACATGCATTCCTAACAACATATAATCCTCAAACATAAGTATAATAGTAATACCATAACAAAATAACAAAATTAATCACACAACATTCATAACAGATGCATAAAAGACACTTATCTTTTAAATAAATCACCAACTGGATGTAGATCTTAGACATTCCTACCAAACATAAACTCTTCTATTCATAAACTCTCAAAAGTAGGTCACCCCCTCGACTGGGCTAAGACTCCACCAAGGAAAAGGATTCCTAAGCTAGACTAAGGTATAATAGAAAACACAATAAAACTCAGGCCAATGTGATAACTCCAACAACAATACCCAACTCAGAGCCTCTCATTCCCCACAACCTGTCCCACCCCAAGAAGTGTACCCATTTTCTGCTTAAAATTCCTTTGACTATCCCACTTCCCTTCTAGGGCTTCAACAACATGGCAGAAAGGAAGTCTCAGAGCTCTATATCACTTGGAACAAAAGGTTGTTCTAATAATTGCAATTCCCCCTAGCCTAGCTCATAGGGAAAAAAATTCCCAACAATTATCTCCCCTAGAGAGAATTCTCATAGGAGGAGAGAGAATTCTCATAGGCCTGAAAACCTACTTCTTCAACCCAAACTACCAAGGAATTACCGGGTACAATCAACTTCAAATCTCTCCAAACACATATTAATACTAATGGATTAAATGAGTGGATGAATGGAAATAATGATTTGTAAGAAAATGATGGTAAGTGTTATCGCATGGATTGTATTTTGGAAAAAGCACAACCCAAACCACAAAGGTGGGTCAACTGCATGAGTGCCTACCCACTATCACCTTATATAGACACTCCCCTCGATTTAATGATGATGCAATCACTACAAGGGGAAAATCCTTATGACCCTAGGGGGATTAAGATGGAGAGTGAGACGATGATGATGAACACCCTTATTGGTTGAGCATGGAGATGAAGAAAAGGATTGAACACGAGTCTTGAAAAAGGACAAATGGTTTCCAAATGTTGAATACCTACAAAACCATGTTAGCCCTGCCCGAAACAAGACAAAAGATGATAATCCAAGCCTTTAACCAAGGGGAATCAACAAGAAACCTTGTTGTCCCAAAATTGCAGTAGTATGGAAATATATATATCAACAACAAATGATAACAATATATACAAACTTAACCATCAAAATCAAGTACAAGATGTTGGAAATAAAACTAGAAATGACTAGTCAAACTTCCAATGATTTAACCAAGACTTTGATGATGATTAGAGGGTTGTTATATGATGTTATCATACATTTTTTGTAACAGCCAAATGGTTGTAGAAAATAATTTCTACAACAACAATATCTAGCCACATAAATCAGTAAGTAAACCATCCAAATGATAGCCAATAATTAGTAGAACAATAATTTAGGTTCGCAAGTAAATTTTAGTGGTAGATCAGAGAATAAAGAGTGAAAGAGAGAGAATTTTTTTGCAGCCCTAATGGCTGTAGCATTAATTTTGTTACAACAACAAATTACTTGGCTAAAAGAAGACACCCTTGGGGCACAAGAATTCTTATAACACGTAGAAAATAATCCAACTTCAACAACTTCAACATCTCAATATTTCGCGTATACCAATGCGATAATTTTATATCTCCAATGCAAATTAGACTAGTGCCTAATCGATTGGGAAATGGAGTCTCTTGTGTAAAATCCAGGTTTATTACTTCTCTAGGGGTGTAATCCTTTTTACTCCCCAGAGAAAACAAACCTAGCAAGGTAAATTGACAAGAGTGTAATTCCTTTTACTCCTTGTAGCAACCTTTGCAAAGTATTTTATTCAATGATAACAAAGTGGGATTGATGGAGGGTGTATTCCCTTATACTCCTCTAAGGCTTTGAACAAATTAAATCTTGAAACAAGAAGAAACAATACAATAAGCACATAAATTCCTTACCAATTTCAGGAATAGTATGAAGAAACCCTTCTTTAAGCATAGAGGGGCTTCCGCAGTGCAACATATTAGATATCATTTTTTGGATTAACTGGGTAGTGTAAGTCATTAATCTATGACCCATTTCCATGAGTATTAGTCACAACTGACCAATAATTCTCATGATTTGAATAGTCCACTTAGCACTCAGTACATCGAGTGATGCTCACAGGGGTGAATAAATGGGATTGAAACTAGCGAAATCAATCGCATAGCATCAATCATCACTTCCGTGGCTTGCACCTGGTAATGAGGACTTCCCAGTTGGTCACCCATCCCAAGAAGCCTCTGGCTCAAGCATGCTTAACTATGGATTTTTTCCCACAATCAAGCCCACTTAGCTTGCTACCCCATTTGCAAAACCTTAGCAAGTATTGTGCCTTATGAACTATCCAGTTAGAGCTCCCTTCACTCTTATTATTTAAGCATAGATGGGCTTCCGCAGTGAAACATATTAGATATCATTTTTAGGATTAACTGTGTAGTGTAAGTCATTAATCTATGACCCATATCCATGAGTATTAGTTGCAACTGGCCAATTAATCTCATGATTTGAATAGTCCACTTAGCACTCATTGCATCGGGTGATTCTCACAGGGGTAAATAAATGGGATTGAAACCAACAAAATCAATCGCATAACATCAATCATCACTTTCGGGGCTTTCACTCGGTAACCAATACTTCCCAGGTGGTCACCCATCCCAATACACCTTTGTCTCAAGCGCGCTTAGCTGTGGAGTTTTCCCCACAATCAAGCCCACTTAGCTTGCTACCCCATTTGAAACCTTATCAATTATTGTGCCTTATGAACTATCCAGTTAGAGCTCCCTTCACTCTTATTATTTAAGCATAGAGGGGATTCCACAGTGCAACATATTAGATATCCTTTTCAGGATTAAATGCACAGTGTAAGTCATTAATATATGACCCATATCCATGATTATTAGTCGCAACTGACAAATAATTATCATGATTTGAATAGTCCACTTAGCACTCATTGCATCAGGTGATGCTCACAGGGGTGAAGAAATGCAATTGAAACTAGTGAAATCAATTGCATAACATCAATCATCACTTCTGAGGCTTGCACCCGGTAACCAGGACTTCCCAGGTGGTCACCCATCCCAAGATGCCTTTGGCTCAAGCATGCTTAACTGTGGAGTTTTCCCCACAATCAAGCCCACTTAGCTTGATACCCCATTTGCAAAACCTTAGCAAGTATTGTGCCTTATGAACTATCCAGTTAAAGATCCCTTCACTCTTATTATTTAAGCATAGAGGGGATTCCACAGTGAAACATATTAGATATCATTTTCGGGATTAGCTATGTAGTGTAAGTCATTAATCTATGACCCATATCCATAAGTATTAGTTGCAACTGACCAATAATTCTCATGATTAATGACTTACACTATGTAGTTAATCCCAAAAATGATATCTAAGCCCTTATTTAATATTCCACCAAAAATACCAAGAACAAGCATCCAAGATCTAGTGCCTTACTTTTTCTCACCAATAGGCAATTAATAAAAGAGAGATTCAAGAGAGAGATAGACCAAAATGCCCAACTAGGGAGAAAATTTCAGTCATGTACTATGTAATTCTCAAGTGAGTTCTATGAAAATGAAAAATGACAAGACCTTTATTTATAT
>SNQJ01S0029314.1:64818-87941 GCA_010110895.2 Picea sitchensis | reverse complement strand
CGGCTCTACGGATGGGCGGTTCACCATCCCATCCCTCATCAAGCTGCCTACCTACCAGCCTACGAGACATTAAATTTGGGGGCCAGTGAGCCGCTTTTGGTTCTTCGGGCTAGTGGAGTCCAAATACGGTATTCATTCAGGGTGGAAGTTAACGCCACCTTTTCAGGTGCCTTCCACCGCCATCGTGGTCTCTTTTCTACACATCCCCTCTTAGCAGTCCTGTAATAAATTCAAAATATTATTCACATTCATTGACCTCTTCCTACAGGTCCATTTACATAACATATTCATACTTATGAGTTTGCCATAGTCCTTGGCCAGTCCAGTTATATTTACAATCTGGGGGAAACAGGGTGTTACATGCAACTAGTTGCTTGGGAAGGATGTTCCACCCAACCATAGAATTGTTGTTTCAAATATCAACAGTAAGTCACCCTCAAGTTGGGGATAGGAATATACAAATGAAGGGTGCTTCTCCGAGTCCACTCTTAGTTCAATATCCCACAATCCATTGGTATTCTCCTGCATCTATCTCTAATTTCTTCTAGATCTCTTCCTCTTGACCTACCCAATCCAAGGAATGTACCCCTTCACTTCTCTTAGTCGATTGGGTATCCCATTCATTTCTCAAGGTCTCTCTAGAATAGGTAAACAATAATATATTTACATGGAACTCAAGGGAGCTCAGTGCTAGGAAAACTACCAACAAAGAACAACCCACACTTTTTATTACAATGAAACTCTCACATGAGTTCACTCTTCAAGCTTAACAACCTGGATCTTCAATCTTCAGCTCCAAAACACTCAAAAAATGATCTAGCATGATATATAATTCTCATAACCTTCTTTCTATACTAAATTTATCTTATTTTCCTACTCTCTTCTTGTTGTTCATGCCAAAATTTAAAATGTAAAACTTCTTATTATAGTCCATAAGACTTTTCTTTATTTTCCCCAAGAATGTTGACTACTCACTATGCCCAATGTTCATTGCAATTCAACACCATTCTCCCCATAACTATGGGATGTAACTTTTACACCAACCCTCTGACAGGTATTCAATGATTGGGCTCTCATAAATTCAACCAAAAAATGGAAGCTTTTTCCCAAATGATAATAAAATTCATAAATTTGGGTTTGTATTAATAACCATAAATCATTTCCCCTTGGAAACCCTCTCATAATATCCTAGACATTCCATTCTCTTTTGTATTAATCAACCTCCATCTATATCCATATTCCCAACAATTGGTATCACATTATATTTCTTAAAATCAAAAAATAAAATTTGGATATTAAATCCCTTGGCCATAGCCACATTCATATCTATATTATGCATTAATTAAACTGGGGATTATAGTGGGGATGTAACATTCCCCCTCCCATGAAATTGTGCACCATCCTTGTGTTGATGTTTATTTTTCATATGAGATGATATATGACTGATATATTATTACAATGATAAGTGTTCCATATATAGAGAACATATAGAGACTATCCATTAAGGGATGCATCCCTTGGATAATAAATAACTCTATTATTATTATTATTTATTATATATATGATTTAATAATCAATAATTATATATAAGCTCACGATTAGTCAATATTCATGGAAGAAAAATTCTATAGCACTTAGTAATGCATAGGAAGAATATATCGCATCCAGTGACGCGAGTCGTGGAAGCAGTGAGGCTTCAAAGGCTTCTCGCAGAAATTCATCTGTGACATGGTGCAGATGAAGTAGCTAGGATTCAACACAAAGACTAGCATATTGTTGACATTTAGGGAATCCGATAGATGTTTACCATCATCCAGTTGGATAGTTGGTGAACCACTTCGTTGATTCCAATGTCTTCCCTCGTTAAGAGGGAATGCTAATATGATTACATCATGAGACATTCTCCTCAGGGGTACTATGTGGACTAGTAGGGGGGAATGTAGACTTCATCCTGATGTGCCTTAGATGGTCAAATGAAGGAACCAAGACATTGGTTTCACGATGAAACTTGGATATGTCTTGTGAGACAATGGTTCCATGAGGGAACCTAGATATGTCTTGTGAGACATTGGCTCCATGAGGGAACCTCGATATCTCTTAGACATTGGTTTCATGAGGGAACCTTGATATGTCAAGTATGGTCCAATATGACTTATCATGATAAACCCAAATGGATTGGAAACCCTTTGTAGGATGAGATAGCTCAAGTCTTGTGTATATCAACTACATCTATGACATGGTGCAGAGGAAGGTAGTACTGGAGGAGTATCTTCCTACATATGAGCAAGTTGTTGATGTTCTTACAAAACCCCTTACTAGGATGAAGTTAGAGTAATTTTGTGACAAACTTGGCATGGTAGAGAATGCCTCCCTCACTGAGAGGGAGTGTTGAAGTTTTCAACTTCCTGATATATTCTCTGGATCGTAGTCCTCTGTGACTAAGTTGAGTTGATCTACGAGGACACTTATTCGATAGGGATAAGTGGGTTTGGGATTATATCCCAACACCCCTTGTGGAGAGAAAATAAAGACATATCAAGGGAGTTTACCTTGATGTCACACACTATGTCTATTTGACCATAGTGTTTCTAGAGGGAGTATCATCTAGAAGTCCAAATCGTACTCCTCTATGACTTATTTGAATTGATCTGTGAGGACACTTATCCAAGAGGGATAAGTGGGTTTGGGATTATAGCCAAATGTCCTTTTTGGATATCACGTGAGGATACTTCCCTTCTGGAAACACATGAGGACATGTAAAGGGAGTTTACATTGACATCTCACACTATGGTGAGTTGACCCTAGTGTTTATAGAGGGAGTAGCCTCTAGAAGTCCACATGGGAGTGCCATGTGTGATAGACCTTTTGCTACTATAGTGGTTGTGTACCACTAGAGGAGATTGTTTGTCTCTAGACAGTGGTTGTGTGCTATTAGTAGTTTTTTTGTACCACCGGACAATAGTTGTGTATTACTATGGATCAACATAATTATGTTCTATTGGATGGCATTATAGTATCTGTATGCTACTAGTTGATTGTTATGGAGACTACCAGATCACTTGGAGTAGTTATGTGATTCTTGATTGCAAAGACTGTGACGGATGATTCAAGCTACCGATGGGATGGCAGTAGCTATGTGTTACTACTTGATTACAGAGTAGTCAGTGGACTACTAGATTAAGACATAATGGAAAGATACCTCCCTAGCTAAGAGGGAGTGTTGATGTTTCAACATCGGGAAAATATTCTCCTAGTATTGGTCATGGTGGTTTGACTAGTGGTGAATGGCCGAAGCGTAGTATTCAAAGAAAATAATAATCAATGTGCTAGTGTTCCTCTAGTGTGTGAAAAAATAGGGAAAAATTTCACCCACAGGGGTGTACCTATAGTGAATGTCCCAAGTAAGAAATGGGAGAACTTCTCTTAGATTGGGCTGCAAACCAAGGGAGATAGGATACAATTATCACAATGGTGTACTTGTGGTAAATGGGCCCAAGCGTAGTCCTTCCTTGATCATGACAAGGAATAATATGGACTCGAGGTGATTTCCACATGTTGGAGATACTTCACACACACCTAGGATTTCTTTTGCCTAGGTTTTTCCTTGTTTATTAGTCATTATTCAGTCACCTATATTTTAGGAAGAATATTCCTCTAGGGAGAATATTCTCTTCAGTTTTCACTTTAGTTTGATCAGTTGAGTGGAGTCTAGATGCTACATTGGTATTGTCACCATGCAACATTGGGATGTTCACCAACTAATGTGCATTGTCCTTGCTATCATCAAAACACTAGTGCATTACCCTTGATTCCCTGATCTCCTCTTCACTTCACTCTATTTCAATCAACTAACTGAATACTGATAGACTAGTTAACTCCGCTAGGTGGAAATTCACTCCCATAACTTCCCGAGAGACTAGACTAGGTGGAAGTTTACTCCCATAATTGTTGGTATGTTTCCATATCAGTATAGATCAAAACTATGGTACATTGTATTCACCTCCAATGCACATTGGTTGAGTTATTCAGAGCATATCATGTGTAAATGATTCATTATTCATTTGGTTAATGAGAATTCTTCCATTCCTTCTCTGTTTCTTCTTCTTTCTCAATTTATATCTACAAATGTGTGTGTTATTTTTGAGCTAGATATATTCTGTGCAGGTCCAACAAATTTACATGGTATCAAATCTAACGTACTACTAAGAAAAATACACATCGAATTATTTTTGCAGGTACCAAAGATTGAAGACAATGGAAAAATGGAATTTTTAAAAGAATTCATCCTTACACCTTATAATTAATTTGCATGGAAGGAAAAGATGATCATGCATCTTCAAAGAAGAGGATTGTATAGGTTAAACATGAACACATAGATAGAATTGACATCATCCATAGAAAAATCCAAGTATCTAAATCGAATGGATGAAGCATTCAGAACAATTTGCAGTCTCATTTCTCTTTATCTTCTTTTTTACATATCTTCTTGTAAAACCCCCAATGAAGCATGGAGCACCATGAAAGTGATCTTTGGAAAACTGGATGAAATGAGGTGACACATGATCTAGGTATAATTTCTCACATTGGATCCAAAAATCTTCGACAATCTCCAAGATTTGTTTACAAAATTTAAGGATTTATTGCCGCAACTCAAGGCTTGTGGGTTGATAAATCCAAGGAGGAGAAACACATGATTCTCACCATTCTCTCCAAACTTGGTCCTGAATTCTCAGTGTTCATATCCAAATTCTATTCAGTCAAATTTGCCTCTGGAGCCACCTCGAAGATGCCTTCTCTTGAGGAATTTATCGAATCCTTGACACAAGAGAAGACTAAGCTCATCAACATGGGAAAAATAAAAGGCCCAAAGGTTCATGCACTTAATGTGAAATATGGAAGTGGTCATAAATATCATAAATATAAATATAAAGAAAAAAGGAAAGCACATGCACATTCGAAGAAGGAAGGGTACTCAAAACCCTTCACCGATGCCTCTGGATCCAAAGGTGGAAAGGGAAGAAAAGGGGAGAAATGCACATAATTCCATAAAGGATTCCATTCAGAATATGCATGAATGCAGAAACAAATAAATCTAATGACTCAAATACTTCATCAAAATGACCTTGGATATCACATCCTTGAGGGTGCCAAGAAGAAGAAGCTAGAAGATTAGAATCCCAAGAAAGGCAATTCTAGCCATGCTTTGATTACTATAAACTCCTCTCCTGATGCTTGGATCGTAGATTCAAGAGAATCAAATCACATGGATGCCACAAAATAAGTCTATTCTTCATTGGATTCATGCAAAGGTCCTCATATTCTAATGGGGGACAACTCTCTAGTCGAGGTCATCAGAAAGGAAGGATTGAACGCACCAATGGAAGCTTCGAGAATGTGTTGCACGTTCCCAAACTTTCCTTCAATATTCTCTCTATGTATCAGATGAAAAAATATAGCACTGGAAATAAATTCATATTCACACCTAATGCATTGGAAATCCATGACATGCAAACCAATTCCAGGGTTGCTACATGTGAGGTAAATCATCAATCTAGATTGTATACATTTTCTGAATTTATTGAACCATATTCTGCTTTACTTCTTACCCATGCTGATGAAAGCAGTAGGATATGGCACAAAATGTTTAGGAATTTAAATTTCATATATATGAAATAGATTATAAAGAAAGGATTACCTTATGATTTACCAAACATCCATTTCTCCAAAGGAATTTGTGAGGGATGTGTTCTTGGAAAACACCCTCAAGATAAATTTGGAAAATGAAAGACTCAGAGAGCTTCCTCTCCTTTAGATATGATCCATAGTGACCTCATGGGACCTTTTTCGCATCCATCAATCAACAAAGAAAGTTATGTGCTCATTTTTTTTTATAATTTCTCACGCTTCACATGGATTTTCTTTCTCAGGCAAAAATCAAAGGTCTTTCAACACCTCAAAGATTTCAAAGCTCTAGTTGAGACATAATCAGTAAAGAAAAACAAATTCCTCCGAAATGATAATGGGGGAGAGTATGTCAACCATGAGATCCATAATATTTTTCATGAGGCAGAGATTCAGTTGCAACACGCATTTCCCTATACTCCACAACAAAATAGAGTTGTTAAGAGGAAAAACATATCTCTAAAAGAGATGGCAACTTGCATGCTACATGGAAATTCACTTCCACATAGATTATGGGCCGAATCACTTAATTGTGAAACCTACATCCAAAATAGATTTCCCCATTGATCTGTCAAGGATAATACCCCTTACGAGGCTTGGAGTGGCCTCAAGCCAGAAGTGACCCACTTTCGTATTTTCGGTTCACATGCATGGGCCCATATTCCCTCTGAAAATAAGAAGGCATTTGATCCATAGAGAAAAGAGTATATTTTTGGTGGATACCTCGATGATGTGAAGGGATACAGACTCATTGATCTCTCTTATGATTGGATCATCATTGAGTGTAGTGTCCAATTCGAGAAAGTGTCTCACATGCACCTCAACAATCGCATGCAAACACCTTTGTTCTTACACCTGTCATAGATGATGAGCATGCACATGCTGAATATTATTTAGACGAGAGTTATGATTTATAGGATTTAGATGATACAGATATAGAGTCAGTACAGTTATATGCAGAGTCAGTGCATCCAGATGCAGATGCAGAGCCAGAGAAAAGGCCCAAGTGGACCCATAATACTCTTCAGGATGGAGGGGATCTTGTTGGTGATCTAGATGATACTAGGAGGACTCAGTCTGATTTAGAGGATCCTCATCTTGTACTCAATTCGACTGAACCATTGCCACCCAGGTATCTTTTCTTGGTTCAATATTCATATCCATAGTCTTATGGTGAGGCTGTTGAAAATCCCTTTTGCGAATCCTCCATGCAGGAGGAGTATAACTCCCTCCTTGAAAATCAGACTTGGGATCTGGTTCCCATTCCTTATGGAAGGAAACTTGTTAGGTGAATATTGGTCTATAGGACCAAGAGTGCAGTGGATGGATAGATTAGCAGATACAAAGCCATTCTTGTTTCCAAGGGATTTCAACAGGTGCATGGAATTGAGTATGATGAGACCTTCGCTCTAGTAGCGAAGATGGATTCCATACATTTGGAACTTGCCATTAAGACAACTAAGGGATGGGAATTCCATTAGATGGATGTGAAGTATGCATTTCTTCATGGATATCTCTCTGAGGAGATCTATATGGAGCATCCCCAAAGATTTATGCAGGATTCATCTTTGGTTTGTTGACTGAAGAAGTCTCTTTATGGCCTCAAGCAGGCTTCGATGGCATCATATACCAAGATAGATTCCTACCTAATGTCACAGAACTTTGTATGTTGTAATTCATACCCGAATGTCTACATGCTCAGGATGACTGACTCACTTCTACTCTTAGATATGTATTTTGATGACTTGATGATCATCGGTTGCTAGACTTCAACAATTTCTATAGTTAATAGGATTATATATGACAGGTTCTTGATGACAGACATGGGTCCACTACATTTCTCCCTTAGACTCAAGATCATCTAGGATGCATCAGGCATCAAACTATCTCTGGCCAAGTATGCACGAGATATCCTTGAGATATTTCACCTGACAGACTACAAGTCTTCTTCAACTCCGTTCCTATCAGGAATCAAACTTGAGGATGGAAGGGACACTCCACTTCTTAACAACATACTATAAATACAACTAGTGGGGAGATTTTTGTATCTCACACACTCTAGAACATACCTCTCCTATGCAGTTGGCGCAGTCTCTAGGTTCATACAAGAGCCACATGAGCTACATTGGAAGGATGCAAAGTGTATCCTTCGATACGTACAGGGAACCATCACCTTTGGGATTCATTATGTAGCAGAATCTACATTGGATCTCATCGGGTTCAATGATTTTGACTGGGTTGGCGATAACACTGATCGCAACTCCACATCTTGTTACTCAATTAGTCTTGGTTTCGTGCCTATCTGTTGGTTGAGAAAGAAGCAGGCTTTTATCTCTCTATATTCATCTGAGGTAGAGTATAGAGGGGTAGTTAACATAACCATTCAGGTTATGCGCCTACAACCTTTTCTCACTGAGTTGGGAATTCAGTTTCATCGGTCGATCATCATCTGGTGTGACAACCAGAGCACTATTAAGAACCAAATATCAATATAGCATAGAAAAACCTCAGAATAAGTACTCAATGCCTTAAAAAAGAGAGAAATTCAGACCATGCCCACATAAATGTACAATTCCAAGATGATTCCAAATGAAAATGTCTCCTTGGTATATATAGGAGACTAGGAGGTATAATTACAAGTAATGAAATAAATCTGACATAAATAAAATAACATTACTAATGTAATATGCCCCAATTAAGGGGTAATGATCCACTATTTAGGGCTTAACATGCTCCTCCCCTTGAGACAAGTGTTGTCTGCAATGCTTGAGTAAATTTGTATGCTTCTGTATAAAAGACTCATTTTCCCAAGTGGAATCTTTAGTAGGTAGTTTCCTCCATTTAATGAGATACTCTGAAATGGATCTGTTCCTCAACTAGTGAGTTCTTGTGTCAGTGATGGCTTCCGGCTCCAATATGATTTTTCCTTCATCGTCAAGTTCTGGCAATATAGTTTGAACTAGGATCTTGTTACCTATAACCTTCTTTAAGCATGAAACATGGAAAACTGGGTGTACTCGTGAAGATGCAGGTAACTCCAATTTGTATGACATAGTACCAATCTTTTGCAACACCTCATAAGGGCCATAGTACTTTGGTGATAATTTATTATCCTTCCTGGATTGCTTGAGGGAAATCTGTTTGTATGGTTGCAGTCTTAAAAACACCCAATCCCCTACTTTAAAACTTCTTTCACTACGATGTTGATTTGCTTGTTGTTTCATGTGATTTTGTGCCATGGTCAGGTTGTCCTTTAATATTTGGAGAACTTGTTTTTTATTCTCAATAAGATCTTCCACTACTTGAACCTTATATTTTTATTTTAAAGAAGAAGTGATGGAAGGAGGGTGGTATCCATAGAGTGCCATAAGTGGTGTCATTTTTGTTGCAGTATGAAAGGAAGTGTTATACCACCAGTTTGCCAAGGGTAAACATTTGAACCATTGTGTTTGTTTATCAGAGACAAAGCAATGAAGCTATATTTCCATACATTTGTTCACTATCTTGGTTTGTCCATCAGATTGAGGATGATAGAATGAGCTATGAGCCAATTGAGTACCCAAACAAGAAAATAATTTTGTCCAAAAATGTCTAGTGAAGATGGGATCTCTGTCACTTACAATAATCTTTGGGTTTCCATGTAGCTTTTGAAATGTATCCATGAATGCGGTGGCAACTATAATGGCTTTGAAGGGATGAGAGAGTGCACAAAAGTGTGCGTACATGGTTAGTCTATCAAAAATCACCATGATGAAACTCTTTCCTTCAGACTTCGATAACCCTGTGATGAAATCCATGGAAACCTCCTCCCAGCGTTGACTTGGGATGGCTAATGGTTGTAAAAGACCTGGGGTCTTAATTATTTCCATCTTATTTTGTTTGCAAACCAAACATTCTGCCACAAACCTTTGAACATCAGTTTTAAGGCCATCCCCAAAAAATTCCTTCTTGACCTTATGGTAGGTTTTCAAAAATCCTGACTGCCCTCCTATTGGAGAGGTGTGCAATTCCCATAATACCTTTTGTTTGAGTTGGGAGTTCTTACATAAATATAAACCATCTTTGTACCATAGTGAATCATTTTTGCATGTAAATGTATCTGATGTACTGGAATCTTGCTTCAACCTTTGAATGAGAGTCCACACTTTTTCATCATTGTTCCATTCATCCCTTGCTTCTATTATCCTATTGGGTTGGATGATCAAGATAGCATAGAGAAATGCCTCAACATCTTCATCCTTTCTCGAGAGTGCATCTAGCACAGCATTTTTCTTCCCTTTTTTATAAGCGATTTCAAAATCGTAACCCAATATCTTCGTTACCCTACATTTTGTTGATGCTTTTGAAGATAGTCTTTGTTCCAAGTATTTAGACTATCATGTTTTGACCTTGAAGTGCCTTACCACCTATTAGGCGTAGGGATGCCATTTATTCAATGCATGAGTATTGACATCATTTCCTTCTCATAAATCGTTTTGTGTAAGTCCTTTCCCTTGGTGGTAGAGCTTTCCATGGGGCCTTCCTTCTTGCATTAGGACAACACCAATTCCATTTCCCAAGGTATCACATTCATTAAAGTTTTTTGTTAAGTATGGAGTGGTCAAGATAGAACTGCACATCCACCTCTTTAGGATTTTAGCTTTAGTTTCCTCACAGTCCATGAAAATGCATCTTTCTTAGTTATTGTCGTTAAAGGCGCTGTTATTCTTCCATAGTGTCGGAACAAATTTGCGGTAGTAACCTTTCGACTAAAATTCCTCTAATATTCTTCAATGTTTGAATCGGCTAGTCCATCATGGCCTTAATCTTGTTAGGGTCCTACCTTGACACCTGTAGAGATACAATATGACCCAAATGCTCTACATCCTTCCTCCAAAGAAACATTTGGATGGTTTGGCATGCAGTTGTTGCTCCTTTAGTAGTTGTAGCACCTTGTCAACATGTAAAGTACTCCAGTTGCTATAGATTATTATATCATCAAAATATACTAAAACAAATTTTCAAAGGAAGGATCGAAATGGAATTCATCAACTATGGAATGTATGTTGGATTATTGGGGGGGGGTGAATTAGTTATAGCTTAATTATAATCCTTTTTTTCTTCAAATGTTATATCAATGTAGAATTATTATCCAATAATGAAGCGGTAATAAATAAACAATCACACACATGCACGATACACCAGTGTTTTTGTAGAGCCCAAATCGGGAGAAAACCAGATGTTTATCTTGAAGAATTCACATTCATTGGAGCACTCAACTTCCTTTGTTTTCAGCTGCAATGAAGGAGGCTCCAACCTCCTAGTTTCTTGAGCTACAACCTAAGGGAAGCTCCAACTCCCAAATCTCTGACTGCAACCAAAGGAGGATACAACCCCCAATGTTCTCACGGCTACAATACCTGTCCTTGCCTGCGTCACGGCACCACAGTAGAAATTACAATGGTGGAACCCTTGTGAGAATATCTGCTATAAACCTATAACAAATAAATTAAGGAGCCATGAATCAGCAGCCAACTCAACGTAATCCAAAGCATTGCCATAAACCGGTGCATCAACCATGCACCAAAAAAAAAAAAAAAAAAAAAAAAAAAAAAATTGCATCAACCATGCACCAACACGTAATCAACCTATACCATAAAGAATTGCATCAACCTTGCACCAACCTTTACCAAACAATATGTAATCAACACGTACCATAACCAAGTGCATCCAGCCATGTACCAAGTATGTTCCAATCATGTGTCAACTACTCGCAAACTATGAATCATCAATGTTACCAACATCATCAACTATACCGTCATGTATGTGTCAACTCATCAACTTCTTGTCTCAACCATGTACTCAACGTAATGCCCACAACCAAAATCCCTCATCAATTTTATCATCCAAATATGCTTTGGAGCTCTGCCCAGTAGACACGGTGTATATGATCACATTCCTTCAAACATTCCTTAACTTTAAAAACAAGATGCTAGCATTTTCATCAAACTTTTCTTTAGTCTCACATGCCTAGTTTTGGATTAGTCAACAACCCTAACTTGGAAGTAATCATAAATTTGAACCTGTAATGTATAAAGCTCTAAAAAAAGATATGAAACTGATACAAAAAAAAAATTCAGTGTGTTTTATGCAATTCCTTCAATTGGCACTACTTGGAACCTCTCGAGGAAAAGGAGTTATAGAAAAATGACAAACCTTGTTGAATTCGACTTATTCTAGAGGCTGACGTTGTAGAACTTGACACAAATTTTTGATGAAATGATTTGAAACTATTCTACGAAGCATACTACAGACATTACATGAAAAGCAATGCCACATTTGGTGTCTCTGAATTTGGATCTGTTATGGAAGAAGTTATGACGTTTTACCGAAACACTGATTTTGACTAGTTTTAGGGATGGCCACAAAGAGCTATTTTCCCCGCAGTGTAACTCCAAAAATACAATGACCCAAAGACTGAATTTTTAACCATATACTTGGATATGTTTTCTCATGAATAAATATTTAGGTTGGATCATTATATAAAAAATATTTATAATGAAAATGGTGAGATGACACGAAAATAACGCTTTATAGAAAGAACCATCAAAAGGAATTTATCCTTCCTTGCGACATTCTTTTCTTCACTTTCCTCAAAATTTAGGCTTAGATATCATTTCTAAATTATAGAAACCTATATATATTCAATATTCTCAGAATTGAACTTTCCAAGTGAAATTGCTTACCTCTTATTTATACTCTCAAGTAGCTTCCTTAAAACATCTTCTAGGTCCCTTGGCTCCATTTTATGTTGGGTCCACTTCTAATTTCTCCATTAAAGGTATTATTGGAAACAATTTATTTTATATTCAATTTGAATTATAATACACTCATCACTTCACTTTATTATTTACCTTTTAAATCTCTTAAACCACTTTGATTACTTTTGATTACTTTTGGGGCTTCCTAGATGACATATGAGGGTCCTCAACTTCATAAGGCCATAACTCTCAAACCATGAAGTTATGTGACATTCCACAAAATGACATGTATGTACACTATCCGTTAGCTATTATTATTATCTGAAAATATATCATAACTCATGCCGTTACCCATCAAACAAAATTGGGTCCATTACCCAAACACAGGGTCTCCAACTTCTCATGGCCCTCTCCTAGCTTTGTGAGGGAACTATGTGATATTCCACATACCACGAGAAATGAAATGAGTAGGGAACTATCCATCTAGGATATTTTCCCCAACAAATTCACTTTCTTCATCTCATTTATTCCACAATTAAGCATGGGTTCTCTTACTCCACCACAAAGCGTCTTCCCATGAGGGGGCTTTCACCATAAGGGGACCACTTTGGAGTTCATCCATATTTATCAATAATGAGAAAAACAATAATGAGTCATATTTACATCAAACACTATTGGTTCCATTACCCAAACCTTTGTGCTATGGGTCTTTCTTCAAGGGTTGACATCAATGAAAACCAACCTTAATCAACAATCTCCCCTTTGGCATTGATGGAAAAAGCTACGATGCAACACTAAAATCATATCACTCATGCTCCCAAAACCATGCCTCTGTCCTCTCCTTTCGATAAATCTCTCCCCTTTTTCCATCAATGGCAAAGGTATCTTTCCACCCAGGGCTGCTCCTGACGGTTGTCCTCTTATGGTGCTTCCTAGGTGTGCATCTAAGACATATAAGATAAGCATTCAAAAGAATTCATTTTGGAGTAGAAATAGCGCCAAGTCTTTGGTGAGATGTTCAAAGGCTTCCATGGAAGTGGTTTGTAAATATGTATGCCACTTGATCTTTTGTGCACACATACTCAACTCTGTTTATTTTTGAAACCTGTTCAGAGTGAAAGTGATACTTGATTGGAATGTGCTTAGTCTTGGAGTGCATCCACGGGTTTTTTGAGATGCGATGGCGCTTGTATTATTATCATAATATATTGGAGTGGGCTCATCGTACTCAGCTTTTTTATGTCTGTCAAAGTTTGTTTCATCAAACAGCACATTGTACAACCTGTTGCTGTTGCAATATACTTTTGTCTCGACTTGTAAGATAGAGATAAGATGATTGTTTCTTTCTCAGACATGATACCAAACACTCACCCTAAGTAGAAACCCAATGCGGTACTTTAATGGGTCATCAATACAACTGCCCAATATGCATCTGTGTAGGCCATAATTGATAGATCTTTTCCTTTTGGATACCATAATCCAAACTCTTTTGTTCCTTTGAGATGTCGAAGATCCTCTTTCTGCTAATACATGTGATTCCTTTGGTGTTGCACGAAATCCACGCCACTGTCCAACTACTGCATTACGCTAGATGCGGACTTTGTCACATATAGTAGGCTGCCAATCATTTGACCTATATTGCCTCTTATCTATAGACTTTGAATCATCATCTTTGCTCAACTTACAACTTGTTTGCATGGGGTGATAGCTGGTTTGCAATCTTCCATTCCGAACCTCTTTAACATTTCTCACGATATACTTGGTTTGAAATAAAAATTCCTTGGTTTCTTTGACATATCGAAGTCCTAGAAAGAAGGATAGTTCTCAGAAATGACATTTCAAATTCACTCATGTCTTTTTGCAAATTTAGAAACCCCAACTTTTGTCATCATCACTACCAAAATAATATCATCAACATAAACTTCAATTAATGGAAATATTGCAACCGATACATGGTGTAGGGTTGTTTATGCGCCTTCCTTTTCAAACCACTGTGCGGATGCTTATCAGTCACGGGTAGCATGCTCTGGGAACCTGTTTTAGACCATACAAATATTTATTTGCATAGTGCGTGTTATATGACAACTGAAATCCTTACGGTTCAATGTTGATCTTCTTCAAGTTCCCCATTCAAAAGGTTTTACATCCATCGATGCCTTTAGCTTGTTTTTGGGGCATGCATAAGTAAAAGCAAGCCAGTTAGCTTCCATAATGGAAGCTGGGGCATATGTCTCTTCAAGTCGATTCCTTCAATCATGCATATCAGCTACGTACCAATCTAGCTTTTGATTTTTGTGGCACATTGTCATCTTCTGAACTGTCACGAAAACCAGTTTGTGTGGAGTCACATTCTTTATTGTGAGTCTTGGAACCAATTCCCAGGTGTCATTTTTTTCTATTTGATCCAATTCTTCATCCAATGGCCTTATTCAAGAATTCATCATGTTGGCTTCTTCAAAGCGGTTGGTTCGGTGTAAGATAAAGGTGCTAAGTGTGTTTTTGGTGAATGGATTTTTTTTCTTCTAGTCTCAACTCACGCATCTTTGTTTCCAATAATCGTGAGTCAGGATGGTTCTTCTCTACTTTCGTTTGCTAGGTGTCTTGGAATGCTTGTTGAACTTTCCTCTTTCGCATGTGAGTTCTCACTTCATCTTCATCTTCATCTTCATCTTCCTCTTCTTTTTCTTTTCATCTTCTTCTTCAAAAGTTGTTCAGTGATTTGTTTTCTTCTTTCTTTGGATTACGGTATGCCCATTTCATCCAATTGTTACATTGATACTTTCCAAAACTTTGTTTAATCTTAGATTGTAACCTTTGTATGCTTTCCTTGTATTTGGAGTAACAACAGAGTATTCCTTTTTCCACACATGAGTCAAACTTTCCCATTCGCCATCTTCTCTTTTGATGTTTAACTTAAAAACTTCTGAAGTGCTTCATTTGCTGACAAGGTTATCAAAATGCATGTGACCATTATTACGTGCCCTAGCCAACTTTCATCTTCATTTCCTAGACAACACTTTTCATTTCCAATTTTGTAACACATATATGTTTCTTGAAGTTCTTTTAGCTGTAGCGACCAATTTCACAGACCTTCTTTTCTTATCTCACACTTTGTGAATAGAAAGTAAATTTATGACCTTGGTCCGCACATTTGACTCACACTTAAAGATTATGTTTCATATCTTCTACTAGTAGAACATTTCTACCTTTTCATTCTTGTTCTGAATTCGGTGCCTTTCAATGATTTTGGATGAATCATCGTTTCGAAAGGAGAATCAATGTCTATTTCTTCGTAATGTAAGCTAAAGTCTCTCACGTCATGTTTTTGAACATGCTGTTTGTCAACATGTCCACATTTCTTCTATTTAGCTTGTGGCTGACTAACCGTCTTCATTGTTATCTTGATCTTGCTTTCTTATCCATGTCATTTTAGGATTCTTGTTTGTGACTCTGTTGAGGTTCTTTAGGAGGAATTTTCATTATGCAATATTTGGACACATGTCCAAAATTACTACATTACCTAATAACATTCCACTTCAGTGTTCAATGGTTCAAATCTGTTGTAGCTTCTTCTGTGTGTTTCAACTGGGTCTTCTTGAATAACCCCTTGTGTATGGCTCTCAAGTAGTTATTGTTCTGTTGTTATTTCACGCAATTTCTGACTTCATGTCAAAATTATTACAAAACATAAAATAAACCAAAAATATAGTTTGATATAGCAGCAGTTGAAGATCTTATATGAAAGGAGGTGCTCTTATGAATCCTTCTTCTTCTTGAGGCTGTCTATCATTTGGTGATTCTAAAATATGAATCTTTTCGGTGGAGAGTGTCCCAATAATCTTCCTTGTATATCTTTTATCACCTTTGATTGTTTACGTCGCTTTTTGGATTTGTTTCTTGCTCTATTGTTTTGGAGCTTGGTTATATTTGTTTGATTATCCAAGTCGGACTTGTTAAAGATAAGATTTTATTGCTAATAATGTCATCTAGAACTTTTGAGCTATTCATATTTTTTCTTTTGAATATCCTTTCTTAGTGTGACAATCTGCTTCGGGTTTCCGTGATAGATCAGCATGCCTGGATTTTTTCTTTGAGTGCTTCTTCGGTGCTTTATCTTCTTTCTATTTGAACCTTCAATTTTGTAATCATTTGTTCTAGTTCTTGAGTGTCTTTTTCTTATCTAGCTGCGTAGTTTGCTTTTTTCTTCTTTTCTCTTACGATAGCTTCTATGGCACTCGGTAATTCTTCTCGAGGTAAACTTATGCCTCTTCAATTCTTCTTCCTTATGATTCTTCATATTCTTCTTGAGTCTTCTTCTCGAGGTCTTCCTACGCCATGAATAGAACCTCCTATTACATATCACTAACCATCTTCATCGTGATGATATGTCTTCTTTAGTGCAAAAGTTTTTTTTTCTTAGAAAACTTTCTTTGTATGTGATTCTTTTACCTTTATATGTTTATGCATGGCACGAGGTAGCCTTCATCATTTCTCTTTTCTTATGAGGACATTTGTTAGAAAAATGACCAATACCATCACAATTAAAAACAAGATTAAAGGAAGCTTACCTCTATACCTACCGTTGGTTCCTTGTTTAGTCTTTTGTGAAGTTGGCCCTTCTTCATCATCTGAGGGCGATCATTCTGTTTGCTTCCTATTCTTCTTGTTCCTTTTCTTTTTATTTGATCTTTTGGATGCTTTGTTGCTTCTTTTACATATGGATTTTCTGTTGAGTTCTCATCTCATATGTTGTGAAGATTCCATATGGTTAGTCAATGCTTATTGAGTTTAGATCCGATCTTTCTTCTAGTGTTGATATCTTAGGGTTGAATCTCTCAGGAAGAGATCTTATTACATTTTGAACAATTCTGATTCTTGATTTCTTCTCCCAATCCTATGACTGCATTTGTTGTTTTTTCAACTCTTAAGAAGTAGGCTGTTATATCTTCATCTTACTTCATTTTTTATTTGTTCGAACTGACTTCTGTAAAGTTTGAAGCTTTGTTGTTTTGAATTTGAATCTCCTTCATACAAATATTTTGAAGCTTGTCCCAAATCTCTTTAGTAGATTTACAATGTGCAACTTTGGTGAATCTTTTATCAAGACCATTCAAAGTGCATTTATGGCTTTGGAATTATTCTCGAGTTTCCTTTGCTTTTGTCACTTGTTGGTGGGCTGGCGGTGATGTGTATGCATCTTCTAATTGATTTGCCAAACTTGGGGAAATCCCTATGCTGTATATGCCTTCATCCTTATGCTCCAAAAGCATACTTTTGTCCATCAAGCTGTGGTATTCCATTTTTTATACGAGTTGGTACTCTCCATGATCTACCTTTAGGTGGTTAAACTGATTTCTGAAAAAAAACTTTCTCTGACACCAATTGTTTGAATATTTAGCAATACTGAGAGGGGGGTGAATCGGTAATAACATAATTATAAATCCTTTTCTTCAAATATTATATCAATGTAGAATTATTATAATAATGAGTAGTAATAAAATAAACAATCACACATTACACTTGATACACCGGAGTTTTATGTGGAAACCCAAATCGTTAGAAAACAATGGGGGAATGCTTTTTCTTATATGTCTTGAAGAATTACATTCATTGGGGCTGCTTCCTTTGTTTTGGTACCCATTTGGAAGGGGCTCCAACCTCCTAGTTTCTTAGGCTACAACTGAGGGGGCTCAACTCCCAAATCTAGCTACAACCAAAGGAGGATACAACCCCCAATGTTCTTGGCTACAACCGGGCTAGCTACAACCCTTTGTCTTGCCCCATCCTGCCACCTGAGTAGAGAGTAGAATGATGGAACCCTTTGTCCACACTATCCTTTGTGAGATATATTGTTATAAGCCTTTTGTACCAATAAAGTCAGACGGCATCAACTGAGACCTCAGCACCTTAATCCTTTTATTGCCAAAACAAATTGCATCAACCATGCATAGCGCGTAATCGGCATAAACAATTTACATCGGCATTGCGCGACTGTAATCAGCCTGTACCGCCAAACCAAGTTGCATCGGCCGTACTTGGCGCGTAATCGGCACGTGCCCATAATCACGTCATCAATATCATCATGTCGCTCGTCATCAATGTGCCATCAAGCCATATCGCCAACCATCAGTATCATCCGTTAAAACCATTTATCCGTGCCAAAACTGACTGTTCGGTGTTGTTATCGAGCGTATCAAAATCCTGTTTATTCGTTTCGTATCCTGAATTTTGGCAAGATAGCAGGTTATGTTTTGGCATCTGCTTTCGCGCTTCTGTAAGCATTTATATGAAAATATTAGGCGAAAATGGGTAGGTGACTTTGAAATAACATGCCTTGAAAGTACCTTCAAAATAATTTATCCTTGCTTTCATTTCGGCCTTCCTTTTTTCACTTTCCTTATAATTTCAGATTAGATATCATTTTTAAGCCTCATACACCTATAGATATTCAATATGATCAAGGGTGTTTCAAATGAGAGACGCACTTGCTCTTATTTATACTCTCCAAGTAGCTTCCTTAAAAACATCTTCTAGATTAAAAAGCATTTTCTTATTTTATGGTTGGGTGCACTTCTAATTTGTCCATTAAAACTATTATCGAAACAATTTATTTTATATTCAAATTTGGTCATAATACACTCATCCACTTCCTTTATTGGCTAACTTTTAAATCCTCTTAAACCACTTTGATTACCTTTGTGCTTTGGGGCTTCTAGACATAGGGGTCATCAGCGTGGAATACATAACTCTCAAACTATGGTAGTTATGAGCTTCTACATCTGCTAAAATAGCTGACTTGTACTATCCATATAGGTAGTATTATCTGAAAATATATCATAACTCATCTGGAGTACCCATCAAACAAACTTGGGTCCATTACCCAAACACAGGGGATAACAACTTCTCATGGCCATAACTCTCCAACCATGAGGGAATTATGTGACATTCCACATACCAGAATGATGAAAGAGGCATCTAGGATATTTTCCCTAGTAAATTCACTTTCCTTCATTTCATTTATTCCACAATTAAGCATGGGTTCTCTTACTCCACAAAGCGTCTTCCCACTTGGGGGCTTTCCTGTATAAAGGACCACTTTTGGAGTTCATCCATATTTACCTTCTCCATCAACCATGAAAAACAATAATGAGTTATATTACGCAAAATGTTATTGGGTCCATTACCCAAACTACATTGATATGGGTCTTTCTTCAGGGTTGACATCAATGACAACCAACCTTAATCAACATGTAAAAGGTGCATTTTGTAAGGCCAAAAGGCATGATAAAAATTCATAATAGCCTTCATGAGTTGGAGATGTTGTTTTGGAATATCTTCTTCCCGCTACATTCTAATATGATGATACCTGAGGCAGTTCCAACTTTGTGAAATAGAGTGCTCCATGTGGTTCATCTAACAATTAATCAGCTGATGGGAATGGGAAACTTATGTTTTTAATAGTGATCTTGTTGAGCTCTCTATAATCTGGACACATACACCATGGTATCTTTCTTGAATACCGGCTACCAACGATTAGGAGTAGAACTTTGGCTAGCTCTAATAATGCTAGCCTCTAACATTTCCTCAACCATCAGCTCAATTTCACTCTTAAGGCATAGGGGCATCTTTATGGTGGAATGTTAGGGGGAACACTCCCATGAATTAATTGAATATCATGATCATGATTTCCAAATTAAGATTGGAATACCTTTGGGAATATTTTTCAAATACTTTAGAATGCTTATCAATGATCCTTGGGAAATCTTGAGGATGGTGTCTTAGATGTTTGGACATCTAATGAGCATAGTTATTGAAATAACACCTTCATGCCCTTTTTCAATAATTTTTCATGTTTGAGCTTATCACCTTATCGGGTTTACCCGTGATACCTCTTAACTCAATTTCTTTTTCCTTCAATGAAAATTTCATGAAAATTCTTGAAAATTAAAAGCCATTGTTCTAATGATTGTACCCATTGGATTCCTAGTACAATGTCAACACCACTTATGGGTATAGCAATCATTGGAATATTCATTATATTCCCCCATAGTAAGATTGACCTTATTTCATTTTCACGAGCAATGCGATGGTTCCTCCATCTGCAATCATTACTTGCCGGAACTCACGGCTAGATATACAAATCAATTTAAGGATCTTTGGCTGGCACAATTTATAGTGAATGAGGCCATAGTCTCTGCGAGAATCAATTGGGAAATTTGATACCTTACTAATTTTTTGTATATCCTTCAATCTTGAGGGTTTGAGGGTGATAATTCTAGCCAATGCATTACACGATATCGCCAGTCGACTCTTTAGATGAAATTTCTTCTGTTTCATCTTGAGATGGTTCTTGTTCATGTTCTTGTTCTTCTTCTCTTCACAATCTATGTAGGTAATTTCTTCTCACTACACTTATGTCCTTAATTATACTTGTTGTCACAATTAAAAGCATAAACCTTTGTTTTTCTTTCCTCCAACTGTTGAAGTGTCAACCTTGGGATTGAGGTGTTTTTAGAAGAAGGAGCATTATTCTCTCTATATAGATGTTAGGATTAGTGATTCTATTAGCCATAGCCATATTTTTAGCACCAACATTTCTTACCACTCATTCTCCAATGATTTGGGTTCCCAAGGAGAGCCTCATGTTAAATGTTATCCTTTAAAGTTCCTATGAATACATCAATCAAATGCTCATCAGGAATGTCACATTTACCTTTATATTCAATCTTTGGAAGTTCTCAGTAGTAACTTTCATGCTTGAACCCTTTTGCTTGAGATTTATCAATTGGCTAAAAGAAGGTTTGCTCCTTGTATCCTCATAGTGTGCTATCATTTCTTTAAAGTGAAAATTGTCCAAGTGATAGGTGATTTGCAAGAACAAAACCATCGATACCATACAAATTGATTGGGTTCTAAATATAAAGAATCAATTACATTACCTTTTTGTATGTGGCACATTATGTATATCAATATTGCTCCATCTAAAATTATACATGTGATTGGGTCAGAACTTCCATCCAAACCCTCATATCTATCTTAGGGATGTGGTTGGTCTTCGAACTAAGTTGGAGTTTCTCCATTTTGGATTCACCTTCCTTGATTCAATCTTTGGAAGTTCTCAATGTGCTCTGTAACTGAACCCTTTTGCTTGAGATTTATCAATTGGCTAAAGAAGGTTTTGCTCCTTGTATCCTCATAGTGTGCTATCATTTCTTTCGTGAAAATTGTCCAAGTGATGAGTGATTTGCAAGAACAAAGCCATCGATACCATACAAATTGATTGGGTTCTAAATATAAAGAATCAATTCGTACCTTTTTTGTATGTGGCACATTATGTATATCAAATAATTGCTCCATCTAAAGTATACATGTGATTGGGTCATTTCCATCAAACTTCCTCGTATCAATCTTAGGAACGTGGTTGGTCTTCAACCCAAAGTTGGAGTTTCTCCATTTTGGATTCACCTTCCTTGTGTCCTCATCATGAATTTCATGGGATGCATTTTCACTTTCAGGTGTCCTCTCTATTAGGAAGTTTTTCAATCCTTCCATGATCTCCCCTTTTAAACCATCCATCTTAGTATTTATTGCCTCAAACTTAGCTTCCATTGAATCCATCATCTCTTGTAGTTCATCTTTTGTTACTATCTTCTTTGGAAAATCATTTATGTCCCTACGCATTTATTCACCTTCACCAAGAGTCCATGTAGGATTTTCTGGAGGCTTATTTGGTGTAGAATTTCCCTTTTTGGGTGGCATGTTGGCCAAGTATCACTTTTGAACCTTGATTTTTAGGTGGTTCTGCTAGACATTTTTTCTTCTGTTGTATCTCCAAAGTTTCATCCCTTATGGGTACGAAATTTATTTTTTGTAGTTCTCTGATATTTCTTCTCTGCAATTCCACAGGTCTGATCAAAATTGGATGTGCCAAATGGAATTTATAGTAACTTCCCCACAACTTGCTGATTTTTTTCCTTTTCAGGAGATCTAACTTGTATAGCATGCCTCGCCCAAAAACAATGATATAAAATTCTGAAAATCATACCAGAAATACTAAAGAGTGTCAACTATCCAATGCAACTAGTCTCACTCAATTTGGATACACTAGAAAGACGTTATGATTGTTTTACCTGGAACACCTTCTTGAGACTAGTCAATAGGACTAGTCAAATACCCTATCTTCCACAGGGTGTATCTAAAAATGTATGATGACCCAGAAGATTAAATTTTTACCACAGATACCTTACTAATTTCTCTAAATATCCTCTAGAGTTTAGGGTCTGAAACGTTACAGAAACATTTTTATAGCAACAATTATGCAATGACACAGTTTAGGATGATTCCATAACCTTATCTTGCACAGGCTGTATCTCTGAAAGTATAAGGCCTCATGAGCTAAAATTGTAACCCAGCGTACCTTGATCAATATACTAAATAGCCTCCAAGAAGTTCCTTATGAAACATTGTATAAAACAAGTTATAGCGAAAATTCCAAGGTGTCTCAAATGTAGCAGCGAAACTTCAAGACCTTGAGCTCTAATACCATATGTTAAAAAATAAATATCAATATAGCATAGAAAAACCTCAGAATAAGTACTCAATGCCTTGAAAAAGAGATAAATTCAGATAATAAGCCTCTTCGAGGGGGCAACCTCCTTATGCCCACATAAATGTACAATTCCAAGATGATTCCAAATGAAA
>SNQJ01S0029314.1:52859-64768 GCA_010110895.2 Picea sitchensis | reverse complement strand
AATGAAAATGTCTCCTTGGTATATATAGGAGACTAGGAGGTATAATTACAACTAATGAAATAAATCCGACATAAATAAAATAACATTACTAATGTAATATGCCCCAATTAAGGGGTAATGAGCCACTATTTAGGTCTTAACAAGCACTCTAAAGTTCTGTAGAGATCTAGTTCATAGGCAGCAGACAAAGCACATCGAGATCCACATGCACTACATACAAGACTTAGTACATGAGGGGATCATCGAACTGTAGTTATATCCTTCAACAGAAAAGACTGCAGACATCTTCACCAAGACCTTCACTGAGCAGAAGTTCCATTCTTTACAAAGTCTTCTTGGAGTGAAGGACACAGTTTCCTAGCAACTATCATTTCTTTTTTTTACATGCATTATACCTTGAGGGGGGNCCGCTTTCCTCAATTTTTTTAGTGTATCTTTTGTATTTAGGTACCTAACATGGCCTCATTGTCAGGACCCATTCTTTATTTTCACTATAGTGATGTTCAGTGGGGGTGTTGAAGTTACTTCACACACACGTAGGATTTCTTTTTCCCATGTTTTTCCTTGTTTATTAGTCACTATTCGGTCTCCTATATTTTAGGAAGAATATTCCTCTAGGGAGAATATTCTCTTCAGTTTTCACTTCATTTTGATCAGTTGAGTGGAGTCTAGATGCTACATTGGTATTGTCACCATGCAACATTGGGATCATCACCAGCTAATGCGAATTTTCCTTGGGTGCATAACCAGACTAGTGCATATTCCCTGATCTCCTCCTCACTTCACTTTGTTTCAGTCAGTTAACTGAAGACTGATAGACTAGTTAACTCATCTAGGTGGCAATTCACTCTCGTAACTGCCGAAGAGACTAGACTAGGTGGTAATTCACTCTCGTAACTGCCAAAGAGACTAGACTAGGTGGCATTTTAATCCCGTAACTATTGGTGTGTGTCCATATCACTCTAAATCACCACTATGGTGCATTTTCTCCTCCTCCAGTGCACATTGGTTGAGTTATACATAGTATATCATGTGTAAATTATTCATTATTCATTTGGTTAATGAGAATTCTTCCATTCTTTCTCTCTTGCTTCTTCTTTTTCAATTTCTCTCTACAAATGTGTATGTTATTTTCTATATAGATCTATTATGTCTAGGTTCAACACATTTACATCATGTTTCACTTAGAATTGAGCTGACATTCACTCACAAGGGTGTACTTGTTGTCAACAACCCTGGTGTGGTCTTTGTCATAGTCATGGTGATTTGACATAGAATGATAAAGAATCAAGATGCTAATTGTTATCACATGCAGACCGAGAGTGAGCATGATCTTAGAGAGATTCAATTGTCTCAGAGGGATATTCGTATGGGAATCCCTCAATTTAGGTGGGAGAGAGACATCTCCAAGGATTGATAGACAAGTTTCATGAGTATAGGGCAAAGTTTGTATACTTCAGGGACACACTTTTGCATGATGAAGAATGTCTCCCTTGTTGAGAGGGAGTGTTGAGGTTTAGAAAACATCTGGAAGAAATTCTTCCATATATATATATATATATATATAATATCACATAATATATAACATGATATTTATAATACAAGGTACAAATATATATAATTAATAAGTAGTTATTTATTATCCAAGGGACGCATCCTTTCATGGATGGTCATCATATGTTATCTATATATGCAACACTCATCATTGTAATAATATATCGATCACATATCATCTCATATTTTTTCATGTAGAAAAATCAAAACCTCGGTGCATGACACCATGTTGATATATATATATATATATATACACACCATAATATTAAAAAAATAAAATTCTTTAATCCTTTTACTCTCCAACAACATTTCCAACCATAATATCTCGTTCTTCTAAATATTCTAGCCCAAGGAATGCATCCAAATCACTACTCTCAGTCCATCATGCTGCACCATTCTTATCAAGGATATCAATGCAGGTGACCAATAATTTTGAGATGTGGTTCGAAAAATCTATTTTCCCAAAATGGAGTCTTACATTTTTAGCTTATGTTCTCTTCAATATTGAACAAAATTTGTGGGTATTCATCTAGCATAATTTCTTCTTTCTCCCATGTTTCATATTCAATACCATAGTAGTCCCATTGAACCTTTACCAACCCTATGTCTTTTTCATGGATCACTTTGACTTTCCGGTCTAGGATGTGTACTAGTTCCACCCGGAAACCCCCTTCGTTTTCCACCTAGATCATAGTCCAATGAATTATGTGGTTAGCGTTAGGCACATATTTATTTCATAATGATACATGAAATACATTATGCACTTTCATGAATGCATGAAATGCTATCATGTATGCAACTTCCCCTATCTTCTGTAATATTTCAAAAGGACCACAATATCATTTTGTAAACTTTGGGAAGCAACCCATTCTTATTGAACTTATTTTCACTTTCACTCTTAGAAAATACATGTTCTTCCACTTTAAAATATGGCACATACCCCCCTTCCCTCCAAAGGTTTTCTCAACCTCCCGGTCTTGGATTGTTAAAATACAGAGTCGAAGTGACTCCTTGGGTCCCCGCGGGTACCCAAAACCACTCTACCCACATGCACAAGTCTCTTCCGCAAGTGACCATGGCTATGACCATGGGTCTATCCCATCACAACTTGGGCTTCAGAGATATTTCGATCTCTTCCTTATCTTCTTCTTGAAACACTCTTCCTTGAGTTTCTAAACTTTCGCCACAAGTCTCCTCAGATCTATTGTCCCCACTATGGTTCAGGTTTCACAAATTCGCAAAACTCTAGGTTTCTCGCCTCGAACTTTTGGGCTTCCGACTCCTGAATTCCTTAATCCACTACCATGTACTACCCTCGCGATCAATAGATGATATTGAATCATTATTTCAGACTTCACGACTTTGCTTTCATCAAGTCTTCAAACTTGCCGAACTCTGAAGTACTGAAACACTTCACGGCTATCCTCCTCGTAGCTCTCCCAGATCTGATGGTCTGGAACCGTTTGTCTCCTCTTGGAATGAATCACACCCATTGGCCTTTATGATAAATTGAGGAACTTCTTTCCTTGAATATTTTTGTCGCTCTCCCTCCTGAGCTTAACTTACTTGGCTTTATCTTGTTTCTCTGAACAATCTCATCGACACTTAGTCGAAATAATTATCCGCACACACCTTGAAACAAATTTTCCTCCACACTCGCTCCTCTGTGGATGGATTTTCCTTCCTTACAATTGTTCTATAAATGCTTGTGTCTCCCGTGACTGGAATCACACTACTCCTTCTGAGATTTCAAGTCTGAAAGCTCTATCATGCACTCCTTGCAAACATTTATGCACTCCTTGCACACCTACAAGTTCTCATTATCTCTTATGATATTTTGAGTCGAAACAGACTCTGTCATGCACTCCTTACGGACACTATTCACACCTTGCACTCGCTCAAAGAAGAGAAACTATTGAACGTATTCACTCTTCACAGTGACTCATACATTCAACAATGTAAATGTGGTCATGGATACAAGAACACGAAATATAGAGAATTGAAAGCAAACATAAAGTCTACCATTCATTCATTTAGATAGATACATAACAACACACATTTGGAACAATATTCCTCTATTATATTCCATTAACAGAAACTTACATACATTCCTACAATATTTCTCTGCATCTCCCAGTTCTTGGCTTACGATGGAAACCTATACATGAGATTTTGTAGCGACTGATTAACTCTCTTCTATCATCAACCTCACAACAACTTCTACTTGGAAACAATACAAAACTTTATACAAAGGGACTCTCTTGGGTTCTTCCCTCCAACTACTCTATGCCATCCTATCAGAATTAAATGCTATCAACTACTTAACATTTATTACAATAAATATTGAGTCAGATAGATAAGAGATAAAGCTCCATATCTATACTTTGATCTGACTCATAAAACAAAATACATTCTCCATCGATCTTACGCGATGGCTCAGCCTCCGATCATTAAATATATTCATAACTCAATTTTTTTTTCATATATTACATTAATACATTGATCTTTGAAATTCAAAACATTTCAAAATATGCGCTAGTGCGCCCAACTGTCTTCTTCTTGTGCTTTGTCGACGATGCTCCTACATCAAAATCTCTAAACAATATGTTCTTATTTGCATAAATTTTCTTCCTATCTTTGGAAACCTTTACATTATGCCTAATTTTTGTCATCTTCTCTTCCATTTCCCTCAACAAATCTAACCCAATGACAACTTTGTTTGTTGGGTTATCCCAACTCACTAGTGTGATACATTTCCTACCATAAAATGCTTCAAATATACTCATTTTTAATTAACCTTGGTACCCATTATTGTAAGAAAACTCTACGAAGTGGATGTAGTCTTCCCACTTTGATGGTTGGTCCATCACATACATTCTAAGCATGTATTCAATTATTTAGTCGGTCCTCTCTATTTTCCCATCTAACTCTGGGTGATATGTTGTATTGATATTTAAATTTGTCACAAATCCTTTTAACAAAGATTTCCAAAAATTGGATGTAAAATTTGGATCTATGTCTGAAACAATTTATTTAGGCACCCCATGTAGCCTGTAAACTTCCTTCATATAGATATATACAATATTTTCCAACTTGTGTATGTTCTTCACATGAATAAAATGTGCATCGTCATTAATTTATATACCACCACCATGATGGAATAATCTTGCCTCACTATTTTGGGAATATTAGTAATAAAATCAATGGTGACCACTTCCCACTTCCACGCAGGAATGGGCAATAGTTATAACAACCTCATCGGATGTCTACACTCTGTCTTTAAGTTTTGACACTCCATGAACCTAGAAATGTAATAAACCATTTATTTCTTCATTCCTGGCCAAAAGTATTCTCTTCATACAAATGCCATTAGTTTCAGATATCCTGGGTGCCCAACATATGGCACATTGTGCATTTCTCTTACCACTATATTTTTTAGCTCACTGGAATTTGGAATATATATTTTCCCTTTGTACATGAATATTCCATCCTTGTTCAACTCATATTAATTTATTTTTTGTTGTAAATTGTGTTTCTATCTTGTTTCATTTATGTTTAAATATTGTTGATATGAATTTGCAGCCTCTAATTTTTTTTTTTTTAAATATGTGTGGAACATACTGATGGATGAAATATAAATTTCATGATCTCTATTGTTGATCTCATCAACCACTTGGTTTTCTTTTTCTTTGATATTCTTAATTTCAAAGTCATATTCACTTAGAAATTCCAACCATCTAGTTTGTCTAGAATTTAATTTTGGATGTCCAAACAAATGCTTTAGACCATAGTGGTTTGTCCTTAGTTCAAATGTTCTCCCCATAAGGTAATGTCTCCACATTTTTAATGCATGAACAATTACTGCTAATTCAAATTCATTTGTAGCATAATTCCTTTCATTCTCTTTTAATTTTCAAGCCTCATAGCATACCACATGCTCTTTCTGAGTGAGGACTCCATCGAACCCTTCCTTGCACAAATAGTGCACGCCACAAAATATTTATCAGGATTTTCAATTTTTAATATTAGTGCACTTCTCAAAATGTCCTTCAACTACTGAAAACTTTCTTCACATTTGGGAGTCCATTCAAATGTCACTCCCTTATTTTTCAAAGAAATGATTGGGATTGCAATCTTGGAAAATCCTTTTCTGAATCTTCAATAATAAATGGAAAGAATCATAAATGATCTGACCTCTATACCATTTCTTAGTGTTTTCCATCCTCTAATGGGTCCTATCCTCTCAATATCAACTATTATCCCATATGCTGAAATAATATTCCCCAAGTAGTGAATATTATTTTGATAAAAGATGCATTTACTTAGTTTGGCATACAATTTATTCTCTCTCAAAACTTGCAACACCATTCTTAATTTTTTTCCATTCTCTTCTTATGTCCTTGAGTAGGTGAGTATATCATCCAGGAACATAATCACAAAGTTTTCCATGTATTCCTTGAACACTACATTCATCAGGGGAATGAAAACATCTGGGGCATTTCATAGTCCAAAAGGAACTACTATAAGTTCATAATTACCATATCTTGTTATGAATGTTGTCTTGCTAATATCCTCTTCCTTTATCCTCACTTGATGATAACATGATCTCAATCCAATATTGGAAAATATTCTTGCACCATTCAGCTGATTAAAAATATCATCAATCATTGGAAAATGATATTTTTTCTTTATTGTGACCTTATTAAACTATTTGAAATCAATACATATCCGCAAGGTTCCATATTTCTTTTTCACAAAAATAACTAGGCCCCCCCAAGGTGACACACTTAGGTGTATATACCCCTTATTTAATATCTCTTCAAGATGCATCTACAAGCATTTCAATTATGGTGTGTCCATTCTATAAGGTGTTTTGGACATTAGGGAAACTCTTGGAACCAAATCGATAGATAAATCAATGTCTCTTTTTGGTGGAAATCTTAGGATTTCCCAAAAAACATCTTCAAAATCCATCAAGAATGGATGGAATTCAATAATTTCCACTTCATCTCTAGTTGCCTCTTATATATGGGCTGCAAAAATTTGACATCTCTTCTTGAAACTCTTTTTCAACTGCATAGATGAAAATTTTCTGACATTTATAGCGCTCAAAATGCCTTGAATCTCTCATTTTTGTCCTCCTTCATCTATATGAGTTATTGTGTTGTTTTTATAATTTAGGATAGCATGGATTTTTTCTAACCAATCCATGACAATTATATAGTCATATGAGCCCAATGATATGATGTTCACATATACCTTTGTGTTGAGTCCATTCCTTTCTATTGGAAAATATTTAACCAACTCATTGATATTTCTCTTAGCCCTTATGACTAACTGAACTAACCATTATTTCTTATTCTTAATCTTTTTCAAGTGAAATATTTCAACAATGTTAGAGTTTATGTAACTATGGATAGATCCAGAATCAATTGAAATTGCTAATGGCTAATTATTAATCATACCTTCCACTTCAATCATGGGGAATTGATATTTTGTTTTCTTGTTGTCCAAGGCTACATAAATCCTTGGAATGCTCCCTCCTATGTATCCAATTATTTAATCCTCCTAAATGTCGTGTAGATTCTTCATTCTTTCTCCTTTTTGAGGGAAATCCCTATATAAGTGATTTCCCTCACACCCCCAACATTGTAAAAGCTTCTTCCTTGGCCTTTTCCAAAATGAATCTACTATCATGGGACCATTTTTGTATGAATGTCCTTGCTAATTTTCTTGTGATTTTTCATTGAAAAAGGGAGGCTTAAAAAATTTCTACGTTTTATCCTTTTTACACTTCATCTTGCCATTCCAATATTTTTGGAAAATTGGTCTTCCTCTACTCTACTCATAAATATGTTTTTCACTCCTTATGGACTCTTCCAAACTCCTAGGGTTATCATATTGTATATTGTCACTATAGAAAGAGGGTGACCCAATCATAAACCTTTGAATTTTTACCTTCTCATCCTTTATGAACTCCACATTCTTCAACAATTCAAAGAATCTCTTCTCATATTAATCCATTGTCATGCTTCCTAAATTGAGTTCAAAGAATTCTTTCATCTTCCTCTCATAATAATTATCAAATGACTATTTCTCTTGGAAACATTTTTTGAACTACCTCCATGAGAGATTCCTCTCATCAAGGTGTTTGGAATCTTAAGTTGATCCCACCCCATGGATGTCTTTCCTTGCAAGTGGTTGTAGGTTGAAATTCTTGTTTCTACCCTGGAGGGATAATCAAGTATATAGAAATATTTCTTCATTTCCAAAAACCGGGTCTCATCCTCTTTTCCCTTCCTATACTCACCATTAAAATTTGGTGGATTTATTTTCCTGAGTTTACCTTGCAATATGTCTCCCTCATGCCTTATCCTCTATTTCTTGATAGGAGACACACTTGGGATGCTTCTTGGCCCTGAAATTTCATAATCTATCCTAGTGGATTTTATTAGGAAATTATATCACCTTCTCATACTCCTTATTTTTATGTCATTCCCATTCCAAACCCTTTTGCTATGGGATCAATATCTTGTCACTTGTCTAGCACTAACTTCTTTATTTGTGAGGGATTATTCATTAGCTTACATCTACAACATATTTAGACTCTAAATTATCTCTTCCCATGATTTCATAATCTTATCATTATCTTCCTTATAATTATACACTTCCTTATGTAGGATTCTCATAGTTAAAATCTCTTTCCTATGTCTTCTTCCATTAGAATCTCTCTCAACATTTCCCATGCTGACATGTAGCCCTCTGAATTCATATTCATGATTGTAGGAACCCTGGGAATATTCCATGGTTATGGTTCTCATACATGTACCAAACTACCATCATGTACCTCTAATTTCTACAGGAAAATTTGCATTCGCATAAATTTTTGTTAGACAAAGATATATACATACATGATTCTAGAAAAGAGTGCATAGATGTTTCTTCTCTTTAATGCCACCAATCATATTATTCTTATTTGAATGTAAACTAGAACACTTAGATCAATTTTATAGGTTTATATATGGATTATCCACCTCAATACCTTTCCATTGCCTATTCATTTTCCCAATTATGAGTTCCAAACATAACGTTACGGTCTTCGAAAGTTTTGATTGTTTTCTTCTTTTTAACTATGTATGCTATAGGTGTTTTATTTTCTTCCATTTTTATGTTCCCAGATTTCAAATTTGGCTCCACGAAAAATCTTCTATGCTCCATGTGTTTTCCATATACTTCTCCTATGCCCCAAACTAACTTCTTAGCAAAGCGTTATGTCCTTTGGAAGTAATCTAGTACTTAAAATATACCTTGTACTATTTAGGGTGTAACTTCTTCATATGAGCTTTGTTTTGCACTCAAAATAGATCCTTGGAAGGCTCTCCTCAAGATATTTAATTTGAGCTACAATAATGATATACACCACTAGTACACCCTACTGTCATAAATTTTGATTTCCTAAAAACATTGTTTAGGCCCTCAAAAATGCCCTGCCCGATTATGACCTGGAAATGCACTATATGTTTTCTAACAATTTGACTAAATAATGTTGAAACAACAGTTAATCTGGCTCAAGTTCCCCATGGAACCTTGGGTTGATGCAACATCAACCCCTAGGCCACCTTGGACCTGCCTCGTCAATGTTCATCATCATCCTCTTTATATTCCCTTACCTCATTTCTCTTTCCCCTTCTTGTCTCTTACTTTACCTTTATGTTACACATTACAAATAATATATATATATATATATATAGCTTATGATCCCACCCATACCAATTGCCCACCTAGAACACATATAACTCAAATGGGACAAGGGTGCCACCTTATCTTTGAAACCTCTCTTACACATCAAAATTACTCAACTGGATAAGTGTCGCACATTCCACTCAATTGTCGTAAGTGTCGCAAGTTGTTCACAAGTGTCGCAAACGTTGTTCAAGTATGCTGCCATAATGATGACGCTAAGGAAGCACTTAAAACATCTCATATACATGGTTTGGAGAAGGAGAACTGGTTAACTGAAGTCAAGGAACTTTTGACACCTGAAAAGTGCTCTGAATCAAAGGTTTTGAGGGTGTGTGCTCCCCTATATCATCCTTAGGAGTATTGGTGCCCCCCTACAAGGCTTCAGGGAGTGTTATAACGCTCTCCTGCCCTTCTGAAGGAGCGCTACTCACTTTTGGAAAGCTGGCACTTCCCTTAAGCTTCTCAGGGAGTGCTACAATGCTCTGACACCCCTTTTGCAGGAGCACTGCCTAATCTGAGGTAGTAGTTAGCCCGTTGAGGAGAATAAGGGGAGGATCTTTCAATATTAGAAGGCAGTTGTATTCGAATTCTTGGTTTCATTAGGAGATCCCTGATCTAAGGAGGAGGTTCCTCAACTTGTTCTAAAGATAACTCAAGAGGTTAAGCTCCTCTTAACCTATATAAGCAAGCTCTATGATGGTGAAGAAAGGAGGAAGAATTGCTCGTATGAAACCTATGATCTCATAGGAAACACACAGTCAGCCAGAGGAGAGTGATCAGTGAAGCTGTTGTTATCCAGGTTGTGGATCTTTCGAGCAAGGGTTAGACGAAGAGGACCCGACGAAGCTGTCACATTCGCATCTACAATTGTAAGTACTACTGTCGTTATTCTCATTAATATGACACGCTTGGCATGCTTCTTTCTAGTTTGTGTCTAATGTTACATGAGCTTATCATTTATAGATAGATTTGTTTTCAAGCTAACATCAATAGAGTAGGAAGTGGTCGTATCTTGTTTGTCCACAGAACTCAACGAGGAGCAAAGGATCGGAGCGCAACTCGGAGCATGCAGGGAAAACCGTCAATAAATAGGTACTTCTGTTATCCTTCCTTCTCATGTGTTAGTTTATATAGATTTGAAAAGAATTTAGTGTCCGCGTTAATCATTTTCTATCTTAGAGTTAAGGTCAAGCTCTTAGAGGCGATCTACCTGTCCGCAGGGAGATTTTCCTACAACAAAAACTGGCGACTCCACTGGGGAGATAGCCTCAAATTGAAATTTCTTGTTTTGATTTCTCCTCATTGACCTTGTTCTACCCCTTGATTGTTTCATACCTGGTTCACTCCTCTTTTGATTGGTTTCATGAGATGATTGTCTCCCTAACCCATCATACTCAGCCTAATTGTCGAGATTGAATTGCAAATTTTTGAAATTTTTGACATTTTTGGGAGTTTTTGACCCTGGCGCCCCTGTCCTTGTGTTAACAGAGTGCCAGCGCTCCCTCATAGATTTACACAGAGTGCTATAACACTCCTTGCCTTTGGAAACAGAGCACCAGCCCTCCTTTGGCCAAAAAACCTTCCAGAATTGCTTTTTCTAGGTTTTGCCTCTGTGTCTCTCCTGCTGGGTAACCCTATGAGTCAATGCTTCTTCCCTTCCAGCCTTGACATCTTTCTTTTTGAAGAACAAACATCTTACTATTTGGATTTTGTAGCCTTCTTCACTATTGTTATTGAGTTTTTCTGTTGTTTGGAGTCCAAAACCCATGCATTGTCTTTCTCTCTTTTCAACTGAGTAAAAAACCCTAGTGAAGGTCATCAAAGGCCTACAGATCTCTTCATCTTGATTTTAGTCAAGATCATTGTTCTTCAACTTTTTCTTTTGGGTGTGAAGTTTGTTTTCTCTTTGATTGTTTCTTTTCTTTTGCTTTTTGTTTTGATTGCAACGAAAGGGTGTATTGTTTATATGACTTTTGCTTGTGCTGGTTTGATTTTCATTCATCCAAGAAGGTAATTAGTAAGACAAGCATTGTGAGGAATTGAACATCATTCATATACAAACAATGAAAAAGCATCTTCATGATTGATCATGCATATTAGAAGGTATCTCAAAAGTTTTAGCATCACATTAGGATTTGATTGAGAAAAAGAATTGCTTGAGTACATTCCTTATTAGTGCTTGTTAGTGAAAATAACTCTCTCTCTCTCCCTTAGATAGATGTTCATTGAAAAGAAATGAATGCTTATCATCTCTGATGCATTGTTGGGATTGAGTCATAATTCCATTTGTTTCACTTCCATGCACCCCTTTTGAGTAAAGAATAGTTATAAAAATCAACGCTAATTAAAAGTTATCTAGAACTTTTTCTTTTCTAGGATCCTCCACCAACAGTAGAATAGGCTTAGTACTTTGGATTAGGCTATGAGCATAACTCTCCAAATTTTTCCAAAACAAACAGTAGCATCCTGAGTTAGGGAGAATCAAATCCAATCATCGTATAAGTCTTCCTAGGATCCCCCTCTAACATAGGGGTTATGCACGAGGTCGCATTCGGGTAAGCTACGGCGACTAACCCTCCGTGGTTTAACTGATTGTGGTGGTTAGATCGTAT
>SNQJ01S0029314.1:0-32462 GCA_010110895.2 Picea sitchensis | reverse complement strand
TTCACATCTTCTAACTTCATACTTTGGGGGGCATTCTGTTACATGTCAAAATTACTCAACTGGATAAGTGTCGCACATTCCTCTCAATTTTCGTAAGTGTCGCATCTTCCTTACAACTTTCACAAGTGTCGCAAGTTGTTCACAAGTTTCGCAAATGCTGTTCAAGCATGCTGCCATAACGACGACATTAAGGAGGCACTTAAAAAATCTCATATACTTTCTTTGGAGAAGGAGAACTGGTTAACTGAAGTCAAGGAACTTTTGACACTTGAAAAGAGCTCTGAATCAAAGGTTTTGAGGGTGAGCGCTCCCCTATATCATCCTTAGGAGTACTAGTGCCCCCCTACAAGGCTTCAGGGAGTGTTATAATGCTCTCTTTCCCTTCTGAAGGAGCGCTACTCACTTTTGGAGTGCTAGCTCTTCCCTTAAGCTTCTCAGGGAGCGCTACAACGCTCTGACATCCCTTTTGCAGGAGCACTGCCTAATCTGAGGCAGTAGTTGGCCCATTGAGGAGAATAAGGGGAGGATCTTTCAAGATTAGAAGGCAGTTGCATTCAAATTCTTGGTTTCATCAGGAGATCCCTGATCTAAGGAGGAGGTTCCTCAACTTTTTCTAAAGATAACTCAATAGGTTAAGCTCCTCTTAACCTATATAAGCAAGCTCTATGATGGTGAAGAAAGGAGGAAGAATTGCTAGTATGAAACCTATGATATCATAGGAAACACACAGTCAGCCAGAGGAGNGCTGTTGTTATCCAGGTTGTGGATCTTTCGAGCAAGGGTTAGACGAAGAGGACCCGACAAAGCTGTCACATTCGCATATATAATTGTAAGTACTGTTGTCGTTATTCTCATTAATATGACACGCTTGGCCTATTTCTTTCTAGTTTGTGTTTGATGTTACATGAACTTATCATTTATAGTTAGATCTGTTTTCAAGCTAACATCAATAGAGTACGAAGTGGTCGTATCTTGTTTGTCCATAGAAATCAGCGAGGAGCAAAGGATCAAAGTACAACTCGGAGCGTGCAGGGACAAATGTCGATAAACAGGTACTTCTGTTATCCTTCCTTCTCATGTGTTAGTTTAGATAGATTTGAAAGGAAGTCAGTGTCCACGTTAAGAATTTTCTATCTTAGAGTTAAGGTCAAGCTCTTAGAGGTGATCTACCTGTCCACAAGGATATTTTCCTACAACAACCTCCACCTAACACCTTATCATTGGTCGCAGGGATGGGAAGGTCCCATCCTACACCCTTTTCCTTTGGCACATAGACTTGCTTTACCCCCAATCCAATGATGGAGATGAGATAATATGAATGGTGGATGATTGTTTTTTCACCACCAATGTGATAGAGGGTTATAACCCCCTCCATGATGTGACACATGAACATGCATTCCCCAATCAAACGAAAGAGATGATCAAGGAAGATCAATGGTGAATGATCCATTTTGCACCACCAATGTCTCAAGGGTTAACACCCCCTCTGCAATGTGACACCATAAAACCTCCCTGATATGTGGCACATTTTTACTATTTTCACATCGCCAAGAAATTTCTCAAAACCACTTTGTGAGCAATGTGATACCACTTATGGTATTTTCTAACCGCTTCACTTCTCACCTCATGTGACCATGGAATGTCACCGACTACCACCATGCCACCAACCTACCAATGTCAAATTTTCATCATGGAATTCCACATTATCATTTCCATGTCACCACCACATCACTCTTTCACATGACCTCCAGAACATGTTGATGTCATCATATGGAAAATTACCCTAATTTTTCAAACTTCCTAATTTTTCCAAATTTCTCAGAAATGCCTAATTTCAAAATTTTGAAAATGGTTTCCATGAACTATGAATTTAAGCTTATAATGGCCAATTTCATCCCTATGCATTTCAATTCTACCTCTACACCCAAAATTTGACACTTCCACATCGAATCCTCAATGAGTTTCACTGTAGAAATTGGGGATTTTTCCTAGTTTTGCCCAATTTCACCTTAAGATTCTTTGCAATGTCCAAAATTAGTCCAACTATAGGCCCAAAAATGCTCAAACAGAGGTTAAAATTAGGGATTTCATCCTTGAGATCAATTTCCTCAAATTCCTCTTGAAGTTTTCCAAAATTTCACTAGAGTATTTTAACAAATAAATTAACAGATATCCTCTGAGCTTTAATTCTACAAATTTAGCTTATGTTTGTTGAGTCTGTCCCATGCAGACTCTATATTAGTAACACTCTGTAATATTTCCCAGATTAACCATTGAACATTATTTTCAAAAAATACACATAAATCGAAAGTTTATGCTAACTAATTTCCTATAGCTTGTCAACTACAAATTATAAAAAACAATTAACTATATTATGATACCCATAATTAAATGCATCTACAACATTCTAAATTAACATGAAAAAAAACATTATATCATATACAACAATACATAAAACTATTCTCATACATAGCGTAAAATTCACTGCCATAAGACTCATAAGAAAACTTTGAAAATAGATAAACACTTATCTTTTCAAAACGTTTGTGTAACCAATTTATTGGGAAGGATGTTCCACCCAAACATAAAATTGTTATTCCAAATATCAACAAAAATTCACCCCCAATCTAGGGCCAGGAATCCAAAAATGAAGGGTGACTCTCTCAGTCCACTCACAACTCGATATCCCACAACCCACTGATATTCTCCTGTAGATAGCCTGAATTTTCTCCATCCCTCTTCCTCTTGACCTTCCCAACCCAAGGAATGTACCCCTTCACTTTTGTCATTCCATCAGGTGTTCCATTCATTTATTATGGTCTCTCTGGTACATGTAACCAAGAATATCTCTACTGGGAACTCAAGGGAGTTCACTACTAGGAAAACTACCATGAAACAACAACAAACACTTGTTGTTACAGTGCAACTCCCATAGGAGTTCACTCTTCAGGCATGAAAACTTGGCTCTTCAATATTTAGATCCAAAATTCTCCAAAACACTAAAGAATGCTCCAAAATTCACCCAAACTTCCTGATCTAGCTCCAATGATCTTATTTTGCTAGTCTTTTCTTGTTGTTCATGAAAACTTAATGTGTAAAAATGCCTATTCTCCCCCATATGAATTTCCTCTATTTTCCCAAGATAGTTGACTGGTCACTTTGCCTAACTTTTATTTTACTTCATCTCCATGCTACCAATAATTATGGGATGTGACTTTCACACCCGCCCTCTAACGGGTATTTAATGATTTAGATCTCATACATTTAACCAAAAAATGGAAAGTTTTGTTGGCAAATGTTTAACAGGCAGCATATGCTTGTCATTGATGGCAAGTACAAAAGAGAAGATGGCATGAGTACAAGAAGAAGTATCATAAGTATTTTAGGAAGATGTTGCAGAGCAAGCTCGATAAGTTCAGAAGAGGTAGTGTAGAGGATTGTCGGCAGGTTTAACAGGTAAAGTGAGCTTGTCATTGATGGCAGGATCAGAGTGTGCATTGATGGCAAGAACAACAATGACAAAGATCAGCGTGACCAATAGCGTAGTGAAAATGGAAGAGGAGGAGCATCAGTGATCGTTGGACCCCATCTCGAATCCTTGATGATCGTCAGATATGAATTCAGACAAGAAGAACGCACAGAAGAGGAGGACATATCTTAGGCATCAGATCTGAGCGTAAGGTCCGACCATCGTTGGATCAGGGAGAACCTGCATGTTCATTAAAGAGCAAGAAGAGGCAAAATGCAAAATGCCGAAATATGTTGGTCTGACTCCATTTCAGAGTTTCATAGATTGGGACTTGAAGGTTTGAGACCCTTCATCATAAGAAGGCGAAATCACGAAGTGGAAAAATCGCGAAGTGGAAAAATCGTGAAGTGGCGAAATCGTGATGTCCCGAAATCGCGAAATGCTAAATCCCAAAACAGACACGTCAGCTAGGAACACATGGCACAACCAGGAAATGACAAGTGTCAAGCTGATTCAACATTTCAGGCACATGTAAGTCAGGAATTAGAGTGACACGTGGTGGTTATTCAACACGTGTCAATCCATGTGTGACGTCAGCAGGTTTACATCACTTCAGGGTTTCACGAATCGCAACTTGGAGAGTCAAGAAACAATACCACAAGAATGTCGAAATCGCGATATGTGAAATTACGACAAGATCTTGAACATTGATCAAGAGGATGAGTGGTGAAAGATCAGAGCACCACAAAGACTCCATTTCAAAGTTTCGCAAGTCATGAAATCCAAAGGAAAGAGGTTCAAACTCGCGATATGTGAGTTCACAAAAAGATCTTGATCGTCAGATCACCAAGGGTTCTGGACCATTGATCTAAGCTCCATCTCGGAGCTTCACCTATCATGACTTGGAGTGATGAGAACCTCCATCACAGGAATCGCGAGATGCGAACTCACGATAAGATATGGACCGCCAGATCACCAAGGGTTCTGGACTGATGATCTAAGCTCCATCTCGGAGCTTCACCTATCGCGACTTGGAGTGACGAGAATCTCCATCTAAGGAATAGTGAGATGCGAATTCACGATGAGATCTAGACCGTTGATTCATCGAGATCGTGGACCATCGATCAGGGTCGATGAAGATCATAAGTTCGCAGCGCCTTTTAGCGCAGCCTATGGTCACGTGGAGGAAGGACCTAGTGCAGATAAACTCTGCCTCAGAATTTCGGGGATCGCGTATGGGAGTGTCGAGACACTGGATCATACGAATGATGAAATACCAAAAAAATTGAATTGTCGGTGTAACCGGAGGTCACCGCCTGGGGTCACGTAGAGGAGGGAGCTATAGCAGCCAAGTTCCTTTTCAGAGCTCGCAACATGAAGAGTCAAGATGCCTCATCTCAGAATATTCGAATTGTGAATGTTCAAAATGCATAAATCACGACAATATCCTTCAGAGCTAATCCAATGGTGCAGATGAAACTGAAGGAGATTGAAGGGCTACTGTTGCACCTCATAGTGTAACTGCTAGAAACCACTGATGGTTTCTGCCAGAGGACTTGAAGACACTTCGGGGTGATTAAAAGAGGAGATGAAGAGTCTCTAGGAATCTTCAAGAGGGATGAAGATGCTCATGGAGGCGATTGACAGCTGGATTATCATTATAGCCTATAACTAGAATAGAGAAGGTGAGCTCGACTGTCACAGAGAAGACGAAGAGTCTCAACTACCAGAGAGGCTGAGGAATCTCAGCATAACATACAGTGATGCTGAACGAGTGGATAAAACGGCTAGAGATGTTGAAGAGTCACGATGATAATCAGACAGAGCACTCGAGTTGTGGAGGATATCGACGTGGTTTCAGTATGCAAAGTTATTGCGCGCATTGCATGCACAAGGTGCACAAAAGCTATAAATACACAGTAAAGAGAAGAGATGCGGTTTTTGTTGCTGTTGGAGTTGCGATGGTTATTGTTGTTGTGAGTGATGGAGGTGTAAAGAAGGTGGTGGAGTGCAGTAGTTGAAATGCACAAAAGACAAAAGGTGCATTGAAGAGGAATGGCGCACAGAGCATAAAGAGCAGAAGAATAGACAGCGCAAGTCCTGTGGGCAGGAAGGCAGTGAGGCAGACAGAGCAACAAAATGCAGCAGAATAGTGATGAGTCTAGTAAGTTGTTGTTGAACATGATATCATTGTAATAAGTTTCAGTAATTCATATTGATAATCAAGGGTGGTAGGGAGGTGCTAGGGAGGATTGTTGTCCTCATAGGTTCAAGTGGGTGCTTGAGCACAGGAAGTTGGTGCTTCCATCCAGTTGGTTATGGAAACACTCAGGGAGTTAGTGCTTCCTTCTAGTTGGTGCTAGAGAAACCAGGGAGTTGGTGCTTCCTTCTAGTTGGTGCATCCTTCTAGTGGGTGCTAGAGAAAATAGAGAGTTGGTGCTCTTAGCAAGTTACAGCTTGCAAAATAGAAGTTGTAGCCTCACAATGAATTGGAGCTCAAATGTATGATAATGTAAAGAATGTAAATATTACTTATCATATAAAGAAAAAGAGGTTTTTACCCTTTATGGGTTTCCTCAGGAAATATATGTCTCTGTATATCTCATATGTATGAATGATGTTGAATGCTACAATGCTTACTTCCCTGCATTACTATGATTATCATTGAGAAGTCTGTAATGAGTTTTAAATAGGCATAATTGTTTAAGCATGGTAACAACTGATTCACCCCCCCCCCTCTCAGTTGTCCAACAGGTTTTTCCTAAATGATAATAAAATTTAGAAATATGGGTTTGGATTAATAGGCATAAATCCTTTCCCCCTTGGACCCCCACTTAGACTCTCTTAGCCTTTCCATTCTCTCTTGGTTTAATCAACCCCCATCTCTATCCATATTCCCAACATCTAGTATAACATTATATATATTAAAATCATTAAATGCAATTCACATATTACATCACTTGGCCATATACACATTCATATTTATGTTATGCATTAATTAAACTGAGGATTATAGAGAGTATGTTACAAGATTGGTATTCGGTTCCATCATTCAACTGTCATATGGTGTGACAATCAGAGAACATTGAAGTTTTACAGAGACCCACTGTAGCGATAGAGAACAAAACACATCGAGAACCACATGCATTACATAAAAGTGTTTATTCATGATGAGATCATCGACTTACAATATTATCTTTCTTCTGAAGGGACTATCGAAATCTTCATGAAGACTTTCATTGAGAAGAAATTTCATTTTTTGTGTGACCTTCCTCGACTGAAGGAAATAACTTCCTAGTAGTTGTCTTTCTTTTCCAGCATTGTATTTTGAGGGGGGGCGTTCCTATGAGGTTTTTCCATTTCACCTATTTGTCAATGTTAATTTTACTTAGATTCATTGTAAAATGGGTATTGAACATGGACTCTTGTTGGGACCCATTTATTGTGTACTCACTAGTAGTGTTCAGGGGGGGTATTGGAGATATTACACACCCACCTAGTATTTATTTTCATAATTTTATTATTCAATGTTGAGGGCACCCCTGGTATGAGATATTCTCCCATAAATGAGAATATTCTCTCCTAGAAGAGAATACTCTCCCCTATATGAGGGCTCCACATCCTCTTTAGTCATTACTTAGTCATACATCAATTATACTAGTGGAGTCAAATCTTTCATTACAACCTTAGTATTATCTCCAAGTGTTGGATGATCACCTTAGGATCATCGTCGGGAGGGTGCACTTGATATGCATAAAGATTGGGGGGTTCACCACATGTGCATTCATGAGATTATCTTGACTTCACTTGTCTAGACTTGTAAAATCCTCGGTTTTAACCCTTGTGAACTAGAATGCATTATGTAAATGTGACTTAGGATGGTGATCCAATATATTGAAAGGGGCTAGAGTGTCTATGAAATGTAATACTTTGAACATTATTAATAATAAAATATATCATTGGATGCAAGACAGACAAGGAAACGAGAGATAGGGGGATAATATTCCATGAGGGAGGGGGATAAAGGGGATAAGTCTTTTTATATTACTTTATTCACCATATTGGTTTTAGTTGGGAAAAGTGGTTGCATGAGCTTCTTGGGGAGGCCATGTGGTTCTTTATTTTTGGGATGTTTGGGGGGTTCTTCATTCATTGTTGCTTATCATTTCCTCACTCATTATTGCTCAATAGTGTGTTGTGTATGGAATGGAAATGAATGGCTAGAGGTAGAGAGACATTGCTAGATGGATATAGGGAATTACTAATCATTCTGGGAGGGAATTAATTCTTGAGTGCTTGGATGCATTGACATATTTAGTATAATTGTTCGCAATTGGGAATATTTGGAGTTTCCAACGTTGATATTTTTTCATCAATAGCACTAGAGCCCTGGAAAGAGGTGGAACAACCTAAGGGATTGCGTGGATATGAAGGAGGTTCACATTCTTGGGTTGTGAAGGATCGTGGGAAAGAGAGATGGAAAATTAGGATTGTTGTATGGTTTGGAAAACTGTGAGAGTTTGATATCTAATTGTTGTGTGTTTTAGAGTCGACATAGGACTTGTCCTTGTGGATTCATAGCCCTAGCTCGGGTGTGAACTGTTGATGATATTTGGAACAATAGTTTCTATGATTGGGTTGAATGTTTGATGTCTACATCCAATTGGTGAATGGTTGAATTAAACATAAGTCCTATTTATGTTTTTTGTGTAATTTATATTCTGTTGTGTATATTTACCTTTGAGATGATGCATTTATTTAATTTCTTTTTGTTGGTTATTATTGTGCATAGCATGTTGTTCTTTTCGTTTACAGTTTAGCATGTTATTGTTAATTACGTGCATTGGATTCACGTTTCTTGATAAAAATAATGGAACATAAATTCATAATCATTCCAAGAGGGAAAATTTGGAAGTACCTCGACAATGGTTACATTTTAGATCAGTATCCGAGCAAAACGTTTTGGGTTTGTTGTTCTACGTACATTAAAATATTTATTCAAAGAATTCTTGAAGTGCATTTTTGAAACAACATGTCTCAACCTGGAGGTTGGGTATGTTACAAGCGATATCAAAGCTGTAGGTTATAGCATCATGCCTTCAAGTGCCTGCTACAAGACATAATTTATTTGGATGAGTTTCCTTTCAGGGTGAGAATTATTTGTTATGGGACAACATCATAGGGGAGAATGTTGTAGTTCAACACTGTCTTTTCATCCATGGAAGCCATGTTTAAGTCTTTATAATTTTATTTTTATTATGTTTGGCATGGGTACCCAACAATAGGAGAAACAACATAATGAATGAAGGAAGCCAGAGATTGATTTCTTCTAATGATGATAATAATTGTGGTATTTAGTGTTCAAAACCCTTTTTCATGATGCTTCCTAAGTCAGAGTACATCCTTCCTTCAAGGTCTAGTTGTGATCAAATTAAAGGACAACAATGGAGAGATGGGAAGATAGTTCATATCGCATTCATAATGATGGAGTTTATACTGTGTTGCATGCTATTGGTACATTTTCTAATGAATATGCATGCATTGGGTGATTTTCTGCATGGATTGCAAGTAAACATGACACATCTTGAATATTGATGCAACATAGAATATCTTATGCCATGTCTTCTGATTTGATTGAAGTCACAGAGAAAGAGGATTTTGGAATACAAAGAAAAAATAGCTTCTACAGAGTCCCTATTATGAGAAGATCAAAAACCATTGCAAAGGGAAGACACACAAGTGTAATGTTTACATGGAGAGTATTCTTTGCTCATTTTCTTAATTTGGGCATCATAATTGACAATTATGCCTTCTGGAATTATAGCGCTCAACAACCATCAATATGGCCTCTGTGTGGTTTTTTGTCGTAGATTTGCAAATGCATTATTTTATTTATCCAACATGCACTCGAGAAGGATTGCATAACAGGTTGATAATCAAAAGACAATCTGTTTCTTTTATGAATGAAGAATGAATAACCATGAAACCCTGTGGATCTTTTGCATAGCATAAATATTATTTTTTACCTCAGCTCCCCATCAGTATGCCCAATCATTGCCTAGTAATCCTACATACATGCTAGTTTTTGTGTTGTGATAGGTTGTCTCGTTGCAACATTTCGTTGGAGGAGTAGAGAAGAGGTTAGAACCCCATGGGAAAAGCTTGTTCACCAGACTGATAATTACTTAGGGATAGAAGGGATTATGGTGATGATCTCCCTAGTGGTCCATGGTTGCTAGTAGGTAGGGAGATGGATGCAGGAGGCTTCTACGTAGCGTGCCCAGTGGCCCAGTAATATGGTGTCCCAGTGGACTAGATTGGAATCATATGGTGGAAAATTGGATAGAAGTTGTGAGAGGTGATCAGGTTCTCAGTGGGTCGGAGGCTTAGTGTTCTAGTGGACCAATGATTGGAGAATTGGAAGGAATTCATATGTAAGATTTGTGGTGGGCTAGTGGTGCAATGTCCCGATGGATTGATGATCAAAGAGGTGGATGGGTTGGATGGAAGTCATATGTAATTTTTTTGGTGTTCTAGTGGATTGGGTACTATAGAGTTGGATATAATTCATATGTAAGTTTTTCAGTGGATCAGTGGCTCGATGTTACGATGGAATGGTGAATGGAGAGTTGGATTGAAATCATATGTAAGTTCTTTGGTGGGACATTGTCTTAGTTTTTCATTGGACTTGTGACCTAAGAGTTTTATGGAAGTCATATGTAAGTTTTGAGGTTGGTTAATGGCCCAGTGTTCCAATGCACCGGTGAACAGAGAGTTGGATGGAAAGAACATGTAAGTTCCCTAATGGGCCTATGACTGGGGAGTTGGATGGAAGTCATATATAGGTTTTGTGGTGGGTCGGTATCCCAGTGGAATGGAATAAATTCAAGTAGATATATGTTGGAAAGGGTCTTGGAAAATCCTGGGATCCTAGTACTCGATGGAGTGAGGTTCTTAGTGACGTGACACCCCAATTGTGGTATGGTTTCGAGGACCAGACAATTGGATAACAAAAAAATGGGAGGATATTTGGTCATTTCATATGTAGGGATCCACTAAATCTCGGTTCTTGGTTGGGCATGGAACTTCTTCCCGCCATTTATGTAAACATGATCATCGTCCATTGTGTAGGATGTGATACATGGGAGAGTTGACATGTCCTGACATGTCAATCCATGTTGTTTTGTGTTAGTGATGTGGAGCCACATGGGTGCCACATGGAGATGATAGAAGAAGGTATGAAAACTCAAAAATACCATAACTTTTGATCCCGAGCTCAGTTTTGAGAATGGTTACAACTATCATAAATATCTCAAAGAAAAAAATGGATTATGAGATAAGGATTGGATTTAGAGGGATGATTAAGAAAGGTGGTTTGATAAATGAAAAGAAGAAATAAATTTTATGTAAAAATGACAAAGTTGTTGATTCCAGATTGTTGTAGAATCTTACTAGGGCGACATATGGATAATATGAAGGTTGTTGTGAGCTCATCATGATGATTAATATTAGTTCCCACAAATGTTTTCTTGGTTCCTAAGGTATTGTGTTATACATTTGATATAATTTCACCTTCTAGTAAAATTGCACCTGTTGAGAAAGTGTATAAATGGTGTGAAAATATGGATTTTTTAGGAAGCCATAATTTCCATCGCATAGATCAAATTGAGGCACATGAATAGTCATTGGAAAGAGTGTTATGTCAATGATTCATCACAAGAGGAGTAAACTTCCAAAAATGAAGAATATTAATATATGAACTAGGTTCAACCAGGTAAATTGAGAATTTAGGAAGCTATTCCACTAATAAAAAGAGACATAGTGTATACATGAAGACATGGTGCATCATCTGCAGGGACTAGTTATACATTTTTGGGGTCAATACCTTCATTTTTGTTATCATAGTAGTGTAGTAGAAGCATGGTACACGTATATGAAGTTTAGGGGTGAAATAATGACGACTCGTACACTCTAAAGAGTGCAATAGATACATAAGGTAATGCATTATGTGCAAAGTTATTCTAAAGGATGTAATCAGACTTCAAGGAAAGCTATTTCATAAATGGAAGAAGGACTCTAGGAATGATCAAAGTCCTTGAACATATTGTGATAATGGAATAGGTACAATGAGGTGGATGACAAGATACTTAGACTATATTCTAGCACCAAGGAAGGGTGACAAGAATCCAATAGAATTGAGGACAACCAGGAACAACAAAGGGAGATATACCTAATGAAAGAAGTTGACACAAATTTATATAGTAGCAATTATTATATCGACATTGGATAGGCATATATTGAATAGGAAGGTGGAGAAAATATGCACTCATGGAAATGTTATGGATGCATTGTTAGTGTAGATAGATATGCATTAGTGCATGTGAAAGTGTTTGAGAGTACATATAACATGCGGTAGACTAGGAGTAGTCTATTGTTATATATATTAATATTAAAGTTACTAATGATCACTATTTTGCTAGGAAAAAGAAAGTTGTTGCATGGCTGAAAGTATCAATGGTGCAACATATGGAAGCCATCCATATGAAGGAACAACATGAATATTAAATGTTGAATAATAGGTTGGTGAAGGAGGCATCCTATTGATACCAACTAATTAGGTAGAATCGAAAAAATTAAATGGTATCTATTCATGTATGAATTTGATGTATTATCCTCCATAATTGATGAAGGGAATTTAGGTAAGAATTTCCTCATCCAAAATTTAACTTTTAAAGTGATATTATATGTGTTTTGAATGCATTCATTCGAATTATTAACCATTTGATATGGTAAAGGTTGAAGGCCTATGATATTTATAAAAATTATTTAACTTTGGAATTCATTCATACGACATAATAACATATCAGGAATGTGTTAGTTATGAGTTAATAAATAATACATTAAAGGGGGTATCAATCTATTATAGAAATGAATAGAAATGAAGCTAGTCATGTGTAAGGCCATGACATGGTTGGATATGGAAAAGCTATGGTTCCACACAAGTATCCTATAGTATTCCTTCTATAATTAGTGTTTGGACTGCAAACTTTTTTACAACACTAAATAGAACCCAAGAACTATATTCTTGGTGTTGTGTTTGGTTTGCAAAGGAGGGCATCCAAATGTTTGAGAAAGAAAGAGGAAGTGTGTGGATGATGTGTCGAGGCATTGACCAGACTTTCCAACTCACCATGGTGGGATGCATGATTTATATAAGGACATTATGAAATCAATGCATAGGTGCATTGAATAGGTATGCATGAGTAAGTTATAAAAGTGTGCAAGTGGTAGAGTTGCACACATGCATGCTAACATAGAGTTTTTTATGCTTAAAGGAATTATTGAATGCATTTTGGTGATTCCATGCATATATTATATTGCATATAAATGATTATGCTAATAGCTCAAATGATTCAATTACTAATAACTCTTGAAGTTGAGAACATTTTGAGAGCTATTAGAGATTGCAAAAAGAAAGTTGCAAGTTAAAGTAGTTACGTAAAGATGGATTATAGAAAAGATCTGTCAGGGAAATAGAGTAATGAAAATATTGATGGCTAAATAAAGAAAATATTGGTTGATAATACATGTGTAGATAATGATGGGTTCAATCTAGTTAATAGTTGGATTAATGCAATTGATGGAATCGTTGATTGTAAACAATTATAAGATCACTTTGAGAATTTTTGTAATTGTTTCCATGGATATATATTGTACATGAGATGCTGACAATTGGTTTGGATGAGTGTAAATTGGGAAAATTGTAGGTAGGGTATCCTTGTATATGGAAATGATGTAATCCCATAAAGAAGATCAATATCTACAACTGAAAGAACCAAACAAATTATGAAAAACAATCTCATGCTTGGGAAATTCTATTTTCTTGTATAAAATAGATTTGAAAACTTATAATTGAATTTTTTTATGATGATATCTCATGATGACTATATGTGTGTAATATAGATGAGATGTTGGCTATTGAATCTGGAATATTGGGAAGAAGAGCATCGAAAGGAAATCGAGATCAACGAAAAACACATAGAACGAAGAAAGTGTAGTGGACTTGTTGAAGCAAGGGTTCCTATAGCTAAAACTATAGGACTTCTTGGCCAAGTGCAATCGAGCCCTAAAGAGAAGTGGTACAACTTGAGGGATTGTATAGAAGAGAAGGGGGTAGACTTCCTTGGGTTGTGCATGTTGATGGGGAATGAGAGATTGATGGTTGGAATTTGTACCATAAAAAATTATAAATGGTGATATCATTATGCATGTTTTGGGCCATAGTGCCTATGTATACATGTTTTTAGGTCGAAACGCCCATGTATATGAATGTTCACTATAACTCATGTGCAGATTAAAGTCTGGAGAGCCTAGATTTGTAATACTAAGAACATTGGTATGGTTTTGTGCACCAATGATATTGAAAAAATAAGGGGAGGAGGTTGTAACATCCCAGATTTTAATCCCTGTGAACTAGAATGTATTTTGTAAATGTGACTTGGGATGGTCAGTCGATATATTGAAAGGGTATTGAGTGCCTAGGAAATGTAATACTTTGAATATTGTTAATAATAAAATACATCGATTTCTACAAGATGGACAAGGAAAAGAGAGATATGGGGCTATGATTCCATGAGAGAGGGGGATAAAGGGGCCAAGTATTTTTATTATTATTTTATTCACCCATCTTGATTTTAGTTGGGAAAAGGGGTTACATGAGCTTCTTGGGGAGGCCATGTGATTCTTGATTTGATGTAATTATATAAAAACGTTTTTGGGGTTGTTGGGGGGATTCTTCATTCATTGTTTCTTATCATTTTTTCACTCATTCTTGCTCAATCGTGTGTTGGGTATGGTATGGAAATGAATGGATGGAGGTAGAGAGCCATTGCTAAATGGATGTAGGGAATTATTGATCATTCTAGGAGGGAATGAATGACTAAGTTCTTGGATGCATTGGCATGTTGAGTATAACTATTCACAATAGGGAATCCTTGGAGTTTTCAACAATGATATTTTTAGACTAGTAGCACTAGAGCCCTAGAAAGAGGTGTAACAACCAGAGGGACTATGTGGCAGGGAAGAGGTTCACGCTCTTTGGTTGTGTAAGATGTTGGGAAAGAGAGATGACAAATTAGTATTGTTTTGTGGTTTTGAAAACCATGAGAGTTGGATAGTTAATTTTTGTGTATTTTAGAGTCGGCCTAGGACACGTCCTTGTGGATTCATATCCCTAGCTTGGGGGTGACATTATATTGATATTTGGAACAAAAGTGTCTATGGTTGGGGGGAACGTTTGATGTCTGTAGCTATTTGGTGAATAGTTTACTTAAATATAGCTGCTCTTCTTGTTTTCTGTGTAATTTATATTCTGCTATGTATATTTATCTTTGAGATTATATGCTTATTCTATACATGTTTGCTAGTTATTTTTATGCATACCATGTTGTTCTTTTCTTTTACATTTCAACATGTCATGGTTAATTGCATGTATTGGATTCATGTTTCTTGATAAAAGGAATGGAACATAAATTCGTAATTAGTCCAAGAGGGAGAATTTTGAAGTACGCGGGAAATGGGTACATTTCATATCACTATCCGAGAAAACAATTATGGGTTTTCTATTCTTTGTACATTAAAATTGGTATTCATAGTGTTATTGAAGTGCATTTTTTAAGTAATGTGGCTTAGCTTGGTTGATAGGTATGTTACAAGACTAGTTAACTAATGACTTCATTGTTGGATGTCCAGGGATAACTCGGGTCCTACTTTAGGTTTCCAATAAAATCATGCAAACCATCAGCCCTTCTGGAGACCAGAAGGAAAAAATGAACAAAGAGTGCACAATGCAGTCTCACTCGAGATGGATTATGGGTGACTGCAAGACCCAGATTTATGCAATCTCAGAAGGGAAGCTATTGAGGAGATGAAGGAAATTATTTGTATTTCAACCAAATTAGATATACTATTCTATTACATCAATATATCCCTATATACCATTATGTAATCATTTTCATTCATTTAAGATTCATTTTGTAGTAATTGTGTGTTGCATTTTACTATTATCATATTTATGCATTCATCATAGAGAAAACATACCAAGAAATACGAAAAAAAATCCACATAGAGACACAAAGTTTACCGTGGTTCACCCCCCTGTTCTACGTCCACAAAGATATGGATTTATTCACTCTTTTATTATTCTTTATCAAAGTTTATAGTGTTACGTGCATTACAGCTGAGGCTAACAATATCTCACTAAGCTCCACAGCTTGCGACCTTACCCTCGATTACAATGCATATCTCTCTCTAAAAAACGGACTCGGTGATCATCTTCAACACTAGTTCCACAAAAAATGTATAGCTCCATAATTAACTATCACAATATAACTCAATAACAACCTCTCTAGTTATCTTACAACACATATTTATATTACAAAAATGGGTTAATTACCTGTTACAACAATGACCAAAACCCTAACCCACTAACCCTAGGTGGATTAGGTTTTTCCACTTTCTAACTCCTTGAGCGTGGCTAGTCCAAAATCCAACTATTTTCCTCATTGATTTTCATCCTTCTTCCTTCCTTTGAATTTCCTTCTTTCTTGGCACTTCTCTTTCCTATTTTCCAGTGCACACTCCTTTTCTGGTCCATTTCCTAACTTCCTTCATTAATTGTTGCACTTTTCCCAAAAATTTCATGCGCCAACAGGCCCCCAACACTCACATGTTTCTCATCTTGAGCCACTTAGGTAGTGTGTTCCATCTGAACTGACTTCTCTAGCTCCTAGAGCCTGCCCGAAATTTCTTCAACTCAAGATTTTTCTTATGCACTCTTCTCTACTACAGTCTCCACAGTCTTTGTAGTAATATGCTCCTTCAACAATTATCCATTGTCTAAGCCAACCTGTTCAACCTAACTCTTTATTGTGTCAATATTTGTAATCCTTTGTTCCACACCTTCTTGTACTGGTTCCAACTATGCCTTCCTTGACTTCTTTTATGCTTGTATAGTCTTCAACTCTTCCTAGAAATTATTCATTTATTATGCACTCCTCAATATGTCAGAATTGTCATCATTTTCTGCTTTTGATTCAGTTCTTGTAGTGTAGTATTTTCACCTTCCTCTTTTTTTCCTAAATCCTACAATTTTTCATCCTCCTGAAGATTTGTCCATTACTACACACTCTTATTATACATCTCTGTGATTTCCTGAATGATCAATGCAATTCTCTCTGTATGACCTATAGACTCTTTCTCCCTTTGTGTTCTTACTTCTGGTGGAGTAGTCGATACTAGGAGTTCCATCAAATATACAATGTGGGTTGTGTAAGCCTCCATATCTCATGCTATTTTTTCAATCTTACCCTTTGAGGGTACATTATCCCCTTGTGCATTGTCAACAATATTTTTGAACACTTCTTTCAGTTGTTTCTGCACTGTAATTTCATTCACCTGTAACATTCCTTGGGTGATACAAAAAAATTCATTCCCCATGGCTATTATCTGCACTGTCTCTTGTTCAAGAACTATCTTTTCCTCAGACGTTTGTTGATGTTGCATATATTATCTTTACTATGCTTTGGTGAGTTGCAATTGCTCAAGTGCATTATTAACCTATGTTATTTTCCTAACTATCTCCTCCCTTTGCTTCTTATCTTCATACCATGATTCTGTTGTATGATCTTATACTTTCTCTATGACTAACTATGCATCATCCTCTTTCAATGTAAGTTGAGGAACTTCCTTGTGCGCCTTCATTTTACTGCATTGTCCTCATGTCTACAATATTGTTCTTTCCAATGGCAGAGTCTTTGTATACGCGGTTATAACTGGTATATCCATCTTTAGGAGACTTCCACCTCTAGTTTCCTCTGGCATATGAATATTAGTATCTTTTTGCGCTACTCCATTTAGTTCTCATGCATGCTCTTTTTCCTGAGATGAAGCCTTAGGGATAGTAGTTTTCTTCCTTGGATTTTTTATGGTTGTACTACCCCTTATTTCTTTCATGGGCTCTGTTTCTTTCCTTGTATTTGCAGGTGGACTATTTGAATGTTTTGAAGGGTCATCCTCTACTTGTTGTTTAGTTTCTGATACCTTATTTGGGATCACTGACACCTTCCATTCATTCGGCCAATCATTCATGGCCCATTTCACTTCTTCTCCTATGACATAGTATCTCAGTTGTAGCCATTCTTTCTTAGGATCCATTTTGGCTTGGATCCACATGTTATGTCTGGAATCCTTAAAATATGTTATTCCTTGATTTTCCCTCACCACTTCTAGTGGTATTATCCATGTATTATCTATATTCTCCTACATCTCATCAAGCAACATGGAGAACATGCTAGAATTTTCCTTCCTTTTCTTTGGATCTAAAGTGTTCCATAATGTGGTATATTTTTCTACACGACACTTCCCTAGCCTTTGGTAAAATACATTGTGTTTGGGTTCACCCCATCCAATCAGGGATATAAATATAAATAACTAGGAATAATGGAACTCAATACCTAAATCCTATGCATCCTTGCAATCCTCCAAGAAAAATTTGAGTAGATATGGATCCCATATGAGTAGACTTCCTTTTGCACACTGCACTACTATTGCTATTACTCCTGCAGGGACTTCCTCCTTGTGACATTTCCTCAAAAGTTTACATTCCATCAATTTTTTCATGAAATTCATTGTTGGATAATTTATCTATCTAATGACTATTCCTCTAGAACCTCTGTTAGTCCCATATTTTCTCTTTATATCATCTACCAAGGCTTTCTCTTTGGTTTTATCATCCATGTTTTCTTTGGTTTTGCATCGTCTGTTGGTAAACCTGTGATTTCTGCAATTAAATCTACATATATGGATACATGCCTCTCCATCCATAAGATGCATCCATGTAATATTGCCAGTAGTTGTTTGACATAGACATTTACATCTTTTCCTCTCCCGAAATGAGGAATCTCTAGTAGGTTCATGATCCATGTGTTATAAAGTCCTGTAATCCACTATTTCAGCTCCAAAATGGGATCCCATGATGGACCCTCTTCTTTATTATCCATGTACACTTGCTGCAAAAACTCAAGGAACTTCCCTGTGTCTGCCACATCAAGATCAAAATACTTCAGTTTGTTAATAGACCCTATCATGTCACCAACTACTTTGACTCCTTCAGGTATTTGTGCCAGTGAAAGTGTTAACTCCTTCTATTTTCTTGGTGTTCTTGTCATATTAGGTTTTTACTTAGTCCTTTTATTTCCTATTGATGGCCCTACCACTTCCACTGGATTCTCTTCCTCATCTTCTCCAGTGTCTGAATCTTGCTAGTTTGTAATGTCTTCCACCTGTACTTGTTCCTCTGACCGCTGCACTGACTCTGCTATATGGTGTTTTACTTAGTCAAACAATGTCCTTTCATCATATTCTTCATTCGGATGTAGCTATGGTTGTGTTGTATGTAATCCAACTTTTTTTGTGGGGTTTTTCTCTGTAATAGGTTTTTGTGTTTCTCCCAGTGTGTCGACATCCATTTCCTCTATCAACGAAATTTGTTTTTATTCTACAATAGTAGGACTAACCAACTTGATTATTGGTGAAGGAATGGAATCGACATCCACCACTCCCTCTGGTTGATCCAATTTTTTCCCTTCGGATACTATGTCCTATGGCGACCTCATGGAACTACATGTTTTCCTTCCAATCCGACTGGGAGCTCCAAATTTTGGTGGCACCATTCTGCTAAATTATGAAAAGGTTTCTCTGAATATTCACTGAACACCTTGGATTCACCTACTCGTACTGAGTTTTCATCCTTAGTTATCATTTTCACAAAGTTACAATGAGTCTTTACCTTTCACCTTTTCTTATTTTATAAGTCGTTCCATAAATTCTTTGTCGCGTCATACTTTTTCGATCACCACTTTTTTCCCTTTTCGATTGCTTGGTATTTCGATGCATTTCTTTTTCTATCTGGTCACCTTTCTCTGAAGAACAGTGTATGCATGTACTTTCATACCACTTACTGTCTTCTATGTGTTTTATCCTCTATCTTCTTGTATACAACTTATCCATCTACTGCATATTTCTGTGTTTTTCTTATTTTTCCATTTGTTTCTTATTTTCTTTACTATATACACTATGTACAATTGAATTTTCCTATGTTAAAACTACTAAGGGTAACTAGGTTGATTGTCCCTATATAGTTTCAGTCAAATACCATTCACCAATCCTTCAATCTATTTTCCTACTAGATCCTGCAACTGGACAACACCTCCATCTGTGATAGAATTTATCTCATATGGCCCTAGCCAGTGCATCCAGATTTTCATGGGTGCTGTAAGTATTTATTGTCATAGAGAAAAACCATATATCCTTCCCTAATTTTTTTCTTCTTAATGTGTCTATCATGATGAGCTTTGTCTTTAGCTTTCTATACTTCATGATGTAATGGAAACTAGACATAATCTTGTCTTCTTGATCTAGTTCCATGAGTTGAGACAATATTTCTTGAGATGTGTCTCTTTTTCTCATGTCTATAATGCCTGCAATGCGCAGAATAGGTATAAAATGTTCCAAAGGGACTACTGCTTCCTTACCATACACCAATCTGAAAGGTGTATGCCCTATGTTTTTCTTGCATGTGGTTCTATAAGCCCATAATACTACTATTATCTTCAAATCCCAATCATCCATGTTCACATTAAAAATTTTAGTTAAGGAATTTTCCAATATCTTATTAAATGCTTCCATTGTTCCATTATCCTAAGGATGGTATGGAGTGCTCTTCTGATGATGTATATCAAATTCTTTAGTCATTGCTTAAATGGTATTATTGATAAAATGAGTTCCCTGATCACTCATCAAAATTCTAGGGCATCCAAATCTTGTAATTACTTGTTCAAATAGGAAGTGCATTGCAGTTTCTATGATGCAATATTTTACTGTTGCTTCTTCAACCCCTCTATTTAAATATTTTGTCATTGTAATGATATATCTTTCTCCTGATATTCTAGCTGGCGGATTAATTGGTCCTACAAAGTCAATTTCCCATTTGTCAAACACTTTAAGAGATACTTGAGGTTTTAGGGGTATCACATCCATATTGGATGGATTTCCTACCCTTTGACAAACATCACAAGTTTGTAAATACTCATTTTCATATTTAGAAATTGTTGGCCACCATAATCTTGTGCATAGTATCTTATGTTCTGTGTATTTTGCTGCATAATTTCCTCCAGCTATTCCTTCATGTGTTTCTGCTAAGATGATAGGACATTCATGTTCCATGACACATCTCCTTAAACTATTGTCTACACCTAGTTTATACAAGTGTACTATAATAAGTTGATAATCTATATCTTTAACCACCAAATTATTCTTCTGTGTAGTGGTGTATTCCTCTGGGGAAAATATTGTACTAAAAAATTCAACGATATCAAAAAAGTATTCATCAACAATTTGCACTGAAAAGAGTTGTGCATGAGGAAATTTTTCCTCCAAGATTCTTGGTTCCTCTCCATCAGTTATCCTGGACAGATGATTTTTCCTTGCATTCAATATTCCAAGTTTCACAACTAATTCAAAATCAAACTCTTGAAATAAACAAAACCACCTACATATTCTTCCCCCCAACACTTGATTTTTGACTAGGTATTTAAGAGAAGAGTGATCCGTGAACATATTAAAATGTTGGCGTAATAAATAATGTATGAACTTTTCCAATGCATACACCATAGCCAAACCTGTTCTCTTTTTTGTATTATAATTATGTTCTGAATGTAGCAGTTTCCTACTTGCAAATTCTATTGGGTGATCTATATCACCTTCTCCCGGTTTTGTTAATATTTCTCCAAGTGATATTTCAGCTGCATCCACATGAACATGGAACTCTTTTGACCAATTTGGAAACATCAGAATTGGTGTTGTCTCCATTTTCTCCTTTCATATGTCCAAACTTTGTTGACACTCATCATTTCACTAAAACTTGATATCCTTCTTTAAAAATTTCTCCATGGGTGTAGTAATTTGTGCATAGCTATTTATGAGCTTTTTATAGTATCTTGAATGAAAAAGTGTATCTCTTAACTGGTGCACTAACTTAGTTGGTGGTAAATCAACATTGACAATAATCTTCGTAGGATCAACCAACAGACCCTGTTTACAAACCACATTCCGTAGAAAAATTCCAAATGGTGTGTTGAATATGCATTTCTTGATGTGAAAAGAGATTTTACATTGTATGCATATGTCTAGTATCAATATTAAAACTTCAACATGATCTTTCAATAGGCTAAATATTGTCCAATCATCCAGATAAAACTCCAAAAAAATATGTACAAAATATTTAAATGCAACTACCACTACTCTTGAAAATATAGCAAGGGAATTCTTCAATCTAAAGGGAATCACAGTGTATTGGTATGACCCCCATTCTATGGAAAATGCAGTCTTATGATGATTCTCTAGTGTTATTCTGATATGGTGATGCCCTGAAAATCCATCAGTAAATGAGTATGCTTCTTTTCCTCCTACATTTTCCAATACCTCATCTATAAATGGAGAAGGGAAGGGATCATGTAGACATGCATCATTCAACTTCTTCAAATATACATAGATACTTATTCCCCCTTTATTCTTCTTCTGAGCTACCATAGGTCTAATCCACTCAGATTCTTCAACAAGTTCTATTATACCAACCTCTAACATTTTATCAATTTCTTCCTTAACTTTCTATTTATATACTAGATTCATCCTTTAGGGTCTCTATATTATTGGTCTAGAACCTAATCATAGAGGGATATTCATCTCTCCAAGTTCTACTGCTACCCCTTTCATCTCTAAAAATGTTGTTGGAAATAGATCACTATAGTCACACAACAGTTCTACTATTCTTTCCACTATCTGGTTTTCCCAATAGTCACCAATACTTGGAATATTTGGATTCTCTTATGTTCCCATATTTACCTTCTTTATCTTCAGTGGTGCAAAAACTTCTTCTGGCTATAACTATGTACCTTCTACTTCTCTTTCCCCTTCAACTTATGTTATTTTAATATCACACGGGTTTTCCTTTGCTGGGTCATCTTCTACGACGTGATAATAGTGTAACAACTGTCTGATTGTTTGTCTATTTTGATTCTGGTAAGATGTTACAATTTCAAGTTCAGGTTCTTCAAAAATATTATATTTTATCAACTTTAGTGTTGCATCCAAGATTGGGTTCTCATGTTCAAATGCAAATGTGATCACAAAATTTTGTTGCAAAACTATCTAATTTCCAGTACCTCTGTGTCATTACAGTTTTGTATACCAATTTCTTGGTATTCCTTCCAATGTATGGATGAAGTGATGTGGCCAGTCCTATGGTTGTACTAGTCTCCATTGGGTTATGCATCTGTCTATATGTTTTCTGGGTTGTCCTATTCCATCATATTTTTGCATATGTTTGTTCTCTTGCTCTGCACAATAATCTTTTTCATTGATGCCAATCATGGATATTTTCTTTGTGAGTAACCCACCAAATTGCAGGTATTTCTTTCAATGCAATATATAAAACTAATAACATTTTACTTTCCAATACTTATAGCTCAAATTTTGTTAATAATTCTTCCAAATCATTTAGACCATAAAAACTTGTAGGTTTGCTTACCTCTGTGCCAACCCATCTTAGTGCACGCATCATTCCTGCACATCTTCTGGTCGATATCTCATGTAAGATTTTTTTCCAATTCTCTAGTCTTTTGTCGGAATATGAAGCACAAGAACTAATGCTTCTCCATCTAAGAATTCCAATTGTTGTTGGATTAATCTAATCATCCTTGCGCACAGTAGTTCTATAAAACTGGTTTATCTCTTCATTGATCAATCTTTCTTTCGTTGGTTCAAAATACCTTCCACCTTCTGAAGGATCTAATGGTGATATGACTCTATATTCTCTTGATTCAAATATCATTTTTCCAGTCTTGAATTTGATGATAGATTGATTTTCAAATGCCCTATACATTCCCAACAATGTTGGATAAGGTGTAGTATTATCTACTATATCAATTACCTCAAAATATTCCATAGTGCTCACACCATATAAATCCACTAGTATTCCTTTCAATCGACCAATTGGTATCACTCTATGTTGGTTTCCTAATTTTAAATGAATATGTGAATATCTTAGTGCATGTTCCCCATTGCATTCCCATGTTTTCTTATGAAGAAAATTTACCTCACATCCCAAATCTAATATGATGTCACCCATGTTAAAGTCTCCAATATTTTCATTTAGTCTAAACTCTCTATTTTTCTTTTCTTCCCATGGACATGATTTACGTTCTTTTATTATAGTTATATCTCTTCTCCAGGATTGCATTTTTCTATCAAAGTTTGTAATACTTGTATAGATGTTTGATCATTCAATAACTTCAAGCAAGATACCAGAAATTTTCTTAGATTACTTACCTTTTCTGAAGGATGATCTCCATTGGTATGATCATATGGATGAGGCATATCATTTACTAGTACATCATATCCAGGCTATGCATTTGAAGTAAAAGCAATATTCTCCTGCAAAATTTCTTGTCTGGCCTGCTTGAATGTTTGTTTTTCCTTGCGTGCATCAAAATGTTGTTGAGGTGTTGTATTATTTCTAACCCACTGGTGTTGGTTCTGATTCATATTTGTTGCATTTTCTCCTGTATTGGTTCCTCCTCGAGTAACTATATTAATCTTTTCCCCATCATCTCTAGTTTTTGTGGCAATCCATTAAACATTTTGGTTATTTTGATTCCTCTTTTCTTGTATCTTTGTACGAAGTGTAGGAAAATCTTCTCTAGTATGATCTACTACGCGATAGTACATGCATGTTGCTGGTGGCAGTGGACAATCCCTTGCATAATGTCCAAGTTGCTGAAAATTGTGGTAGGTTATTAGTGCTCTGCCTCCTCCAAATCCTCCTCTTCCACATCCTCCTCTTATGAATCCTCCTATGTTTCCTTTATTGTCTTTGTGTGGTGTATTATATTGTGGTGGTGTTGTAAACTGTTCTGAATTATTATACTTCTACGTAGGTGGACTTATCATTAGTTCAACCTGCATCCTACAAGCATACGAGGTCCTTTCCTTCATAATCTCCATGGTTCGACAATCCTTGTCCTCATGTCCTATAGACTTGCAAAATTTACAGACTGTAATATTAGGAATTGTTTAGTATTTTTGCATCAATGGACAATGATAAGGATCATGCCCATGTGTTTTACATATTTCACACCTTACTCCTCTAGTAGGTAATGGGTTTGACAATCATGCTCCCAAATACTGCACAAATGTTGGGAACTCATTCTTGTGATGTTCTTTTGTTCTTCATAAGCTACACCAGACGACTTCCCTCTTCTCCTTTCCTTTATTTTGATTCAAATGAAATTTCAGGTTATTGAGATCCACTCTCAACTCTTCTACAACTAGATCTGTCTATTTATATTGATTTTATTCCAATTGTAAGGCTTCCTACATAGCCTCTTCTCGAATCTAGAACTCATGTTTCCTTAATGTATATTTAAAGTGTGGTAATAATGAATTAATGAATAGTTATCTATGTTGCATGTATGTTATAGGATATTTAAATTTACCTTTAAATCTCTTGAACTTATGATCGACTTCCCAAACTAACTCCCCTGGCTTCTGTTTGATTTCTATCATCTCATTCATAAATTGATCTTTTGAACTTGGTCGTTGGAACTCATTAATTAGTGTCTCTTCACATCAACAATTTTCGATGTTCTTTGTGGATTGTTTACTGCTAGACTCATAAACCAGTACAATGCGCAGTTTCTGAATGTGATTACAAGTTGAGCCACTTTTGTATCTTCATCCATGACCTGTTTAGCTTCCCAAATATTCTCACAAATAAATAAATGTTTCTCTCAGTCCTCCAACCCTTCTCCATGAAATTGTGGTAACCGAATGGTTGGATATGCTCCAGCCATTGTAAAATTTGTATTACCACCTTCGTGCGATGTAGATAACTGACTATTGCTACCTGAACTTGTACTACAAATTGAATTTCCACTGGTCCCTTGACCTATTTGACTCTTTCTGCCAATAATTGTTGGTTTTCTAAAATATTCTTTTCTTTTTTATGTCTCAGTCATACATGGGGTCGTGGGTTCCACACTAATTCAAATCTGGAATGGAGAGCCTTCTTCTGTGATGGACCCTTGGCCTCTAGTTTTTCTCTCATATTTTTCACGTAGGATTTCCTCAATCTGCTTCATAGCACAGATATCCTCTACCTCTTCTTCATCACTTTCCAAACCTTCCTACTTTGATCCGGATTATTTTTGGCACAAAATGAGAGAGGATATATAATAAATAAATGTACAGAGATATATCGGATATTCAATAATATAATAGAAATGTATCAGAGATACAACCATAAACACAAAGATATAGTAATACACAATTTTCTATTAATGAGCGAAAATGTACAAACACTGAAAAAAAATACAGAGTGAAAGACTCACTAGAATGATGGCAACTTATCTCTGAGAAGAGATGTGTCTTCTACTCGCATTCACAAGAAGATGATTTTATAATGAGGCTCCAAAGGCTTTTTAATCATAAAAAAAATTCAACACCCTAACCCTAGAAGATGAAAAACCAACAGTTTTATGGACCCCATTTTGGGTAGTTTGGTGTATCAACTTCCCAGGGGCATAAGTTTGGCATACGATCTTTGTTTTGGGCGCACAATAGTTTGTTGGAAAGGTATCATCGAGGAGATTCATTTTGGGGGATAATTAAGAATCTTGAGTTAACATTGAGGATCTTGATCCCAAAAAACCTTGATTTAGGCCCTCAAAATGGCCCCAGAAGTTTAAGAACCAAAAACATGCTAAAAATAGTAAGTTGCCAAAAAACTATTTTGAGCTAGTTGGAATAGGTGGGTGGCCACTGATATCCACCTAGATCATGCTCGACTATTGCTCTCTTTTTCCTGTTAATCTTATATTGGTAGGGTCTTTTGTTGCGCGTTGTTCCTTCTTTGTCCATTATTTCCTTGATTTGGTATTCATCCATCGTAATGGGGTCCATTTCTTCCTTATGTTTACCTATATCCATAACCCTCTCCATATATCATATTTTCCTTAGTGTTTCCCCCAGTCTCCCCATGCGCGCAGAGTTGTTTAGTTATCAGATTCCATTGTCATCACACCTTTATCATGCAGTAAAATACTGGCTAATGTGTAGAGTGATATAATATACCTTCCTCTTGGACACTTCAAAAACTCCTGCTCTGCAACAGTGTATGATTTTGTAGTATCGACTCCAAACTCGGTAATGAAACCTGCAATATTGTTGTTTAGCCAGAAATCCATTATGTGCATAAATTTATTATTGACTTTTGTAGCTACACAAATATTCTCAGTAGTTCATTCTATTGGTCTTATCCAATTAGTTGGGTGAGTTTCCTTCAATATCAGTATCCACTCCTGCAGCAAATGTGGAAATTCATTGAAAAATGCCTCATGAAGATCAGTAAATACGTACCTTTCCAAATATTGGTGCAGTGCATACTTAGGGTTTCTATTGTATTTCTATGCAAACTCAAGCTCTGTTTTTGTCAAACATCATTCGATTTCCTTTTTAGTGAGATTCCATGGTCTAAACATCCCCTTCTAATACTTCATTCTCTTCAATGTTCTTCTCAACAAGTCCCTTCAAATTTCTTCTTATGGGTTCCAACCAGAAACAAAACCAATTTTTGGATGTTTAGGGATGACCCACATTCTACTTTAGGTTTCCAAAAAAACCCTGCAAACCATCAGCCCTTCTGGAGACCTGAAGAAAAAACTGCGCATAGAGTGCACATTGCGGTCTCACCTGAGAAGGCTTATGTGTGACTACATGACCTAGATGTCTGCAATATTAGAAGGGAGGTTGTTGAGGAGATGAGGGACATTATTTCTACATCAATCAAATTATATATACTATTCTATTAAATCAATATATCCATATCTACCATTATGTAATCATTTACATTCATTTAAGATTCATTATGAAGTAACAATTCTGACTATTCTATTGCACACTGCATTTTACTATTATCAGATTTTTTCATTCATTGTAGAGAAACCATATCAACAAATACGACAAACATTCCACACAAAGACACAAAGTTTATTGTGGTTCACCCCCTTGGGCTACGTCCACAAAGATCTTGCTTTCTTCGCTCTTTCATCATTCTTCATCAAAGTTTATAGTGCTACGTGCATTATAGTTGAAGCTGACAAGATTGCACTAAGATCCACATCTTGTGACCTTAACCTTGATTAGAATGCATATCTCTCTCTCAAAAACCGACTCTATGATCATTTTCAACACTAGCTCCACAACAACTCTATAGCTACATAATTAACTGTCACTAGATAACTCGATAGAAGCCTCCCTAGCTATCTTACAAAACATATTTATATTACAAAATGGGTTAATTACCTGTTACAACAATGACCAAGACCTTAACCCACTAACCCTAGGTGGATTAGGTTTGTCCACTTTATAACTCCCTGAGCGTGGTTGATCCAAAATCCAACTGTTTTCCACATTGATTCACGTCCTTCTTCATTCCTTTGACTTTTCTGCTTTCTCGGCACTGTTTTTCCCTTTTTCCCGAAGCACACTTATTTTATGGCCCATTTCCTAACTGCCTTCATTAATTGTTGTGTTTTTCCCCAAAATGGTCTGTGCTAACATGCATGGTCCATTAACTAGCACTAGGTGGTAGTTCACTCTTGCTTCCATCAGTGTGTGTCCAAATCTCCCTACAGATCACTACTATGGTGCATTAATTGATCTGTGTAGAGTATATCATGTGTATTTTTCCATTATGTCATTTGATTTATACAATTCTTTATTCTTTCTCTTCAATCCTTTACTTCTTCTCTCGACTTTGAAATTTTTTGTTCTTCTTTCTAGCTAGATTCTTTGTGCACGTTTCAACCCAATTTCACGTAATTCTGAAACTTGAAGAAATCTTCCATCGATTAGGTTTTGTAGCTTGTATCAAGATCTAATTTTTTTTAGTACTTGATGGTCTCTTAGTATACAATCATGTTTTTGTCACTAAAGAGAATAGAATGAAAATCACATTTTAAACTAAATAAAGCACTTTTGCTTATAAAAGAATTCCTTTTGAACTTATCAATGTCAAAGTCAAAATTTCGAGTGAGCAATGGAAATTTCTTGCCATAGTCCCATCAATAAAAATGTCATTGTAGATTGAATGGGATGACTGCACACTCTAAAAATAGAGTGGATCATATTTCACATCTAACTCAGATTTCTGAGAGACGTAGGAAATATTGGATCTCAGTCAATCCTAAAAGGTGTATTTTCATAGTTACCAAAGGAATCCTAAAAAAAGTGTATTTTCATAGTTACCAAAGGAAAATGGCATGGGCACATTATTTCTATATTTATAAAGAAGGAATAACTATAAACCTCCAACGAGTGAAAGTCATCTCTTTGTTACCTTTCCTTCACAGTAATAAAGATACACCATCTTTATTCGAGAAATTAACTTCATGCGTAAATCCATTCCTGACTTAGCAGAAACTGTAAAACTGTTATATAAAATTATGAAGAAGGATGCTGAATTTAAATGGGACAAGGAGGAAAAGGAATCTTTCCAAAAAAATAAAAATTCCATATCTGTCTAAATTCATTCCTGACTTTGCAGAAAATGTAAAACCGCTATATACAATGATTAAGAAGGATCCTGAATTTAAATGGGACAAGGAGGAAAAGAAATCTTTCGAAAAAAATTTAAAATTCCATATCTAATGCTTCTGTTTTGTGTAGTCCAGATTTCAAACTCAATTTTCTTTTTTACACATTTGAATTTTGCATCTCATCATTTTCTTGCAGTTGTGCTAATGCAAAGAGACATTGACCGTAATTACCACATGTTTCTTTCATGAGTACAAATCTTCAAGCAACATAGTTCAACTACCCTACTATAGCCAAACAAACATATGTTGTATATAGGGTTGTTAAGCACTTTGGGCCTTATATTTGAGATCATATTCAATCCTATTTATATTGTGTGTGGGAAAGGACTTTGTAAGTTGGTAATAGGATTCTATTATTTATCTAATTTTGATTCTCAAGATTAATAATATATATTTTTACATGATGAAAGAATGGAGCCCTAACAATGTAATAGTTTTTAATATTAATAATAAAATATATTATAGAGATTCTGATTTCACTATAAAAAAAGCTAGACTAAACCAAAAAATACTAAATTTTATTAAATTCATCTTTGAATTAGTAAGGAAAAGAGAATTACAATAGCTTCATGGAAAAAACACATGACTTATTGTGAGCAAACATATTTTAACCATATTTTTTATAGTTTATGAGAGGTTATCTCATTCTTTCATGTTATTGTGAAGAGCATAAACATAAATTTAAAAAACCACATTTAAATATTACTAATAAACAATAACAATATATCAAAATAGAATTTTAATTAAACATAATTTTATATATTATTTATAAAATTTTGAATTTTTATTTTAATTTGAAAAAAAATTAAAATAATTTTCAAAATGATAGTTTAGAAAGTTGGAATCATATAAATTATAGAATTTTAATGATTTACAATTTGAGTAATTTATATAATTTCAATTACTAACAATTTAAATAAAAAATTATGTTATTTCTATTATTTTCAATTATCCACTTCCAAATTCAAAAATATCAATTTCTCAAATCATTTTAAATAAAAAATTGTGATATTTCTATTATTTTCAATTACCCACTTTCAAATTCACAACTATCCATTTTTCAAATCATTTTATTATCCACCTTACCACAAGTTATCACAGTTTTCAGAAAGTAAATTTTTTTTATTAAAACAAACATTTAAATGTACAGTGTGAACAACAGATGTTATGATGTAACACAAACAATAAACATTCTTTAGAATGCAAATTTCAATAATAAAATAATAATAATCTATTTTTAAGGTCACTGCCAAACCAGACACCAAATTGATGTATGAAACCTTGTCAGTGCAGCTATTTGACTGATAAAGTCTAAAAAGGTATACATACTCTACCCCTCTCGATTTAAACTTGTGACCTCTTACGAAAAACATATTCTTAACCACTCACACTGTATAAATAAACAAGACTAAATACTCTTGTAATACCACTTTAAATACTCTTGTAATACCAAAGTGATAGACGACATAACATTTAAACCCATAGATCTGTGCCACCAGGAATTATCACTATTATTGTAATCTTATCTGCCGGGCCTACACAATAAATTCAAACAAAGACATATTCAAACGCACTAATGTCATACTAATATGACATACTAAAAAAAATAAAAAAGGCATATTCAGTCGGGGATGACCATGAGGATTTGTTTCAGTGTTTCCATCTGATGGCGAGGGAGTTGAGTGGTGAGAGAAATACTTCTTCCTTCTCTTCCGGCCATGAGCAGCATTGAGCCAACTAAATGGCATAAATTCATGTAGGCTTCCTGCACTCTCAACGGGCTTCCAAATCCATGGTCTAACGCGTAAACAGGAAATTTGGGAGAATTGAGTACATAAACTTTGTAGCGGGCGTCTACTATATTTCCAAATATAACTCCGTCTCTCTTACTGTCCAGATTAGACTCGGCCCAGTCTATCTGATTATTGATGTGCTCTTCTGTGATGCAAGAATTGATGACTTCTTGAACGAGAGCGGCAGCAAATCCGATATCTTGCTGAAGTAGCTGTTTGGCGGTAGTCCGGCCAATACCCATGGACAGGAAGTTCCCAAAATACGTTGGAGGTAAGGGCGGTTTTACCCGGTCTCTACCATCAGCTACCAATTCAAAGCAAACCGGCTCTTTCTCTGGGACTTGCCGAGCTTTGATTACTGATCTCCAAAACTGTGCTGAAACTGCTACCAATGAAGATGAAGCCCCGGATCGTTCCTTCAAATTTTGAATCATGCTTTCGCTGAAATGAAAAGTTGAAATTTCTAGTGTTGTATCTTCCTTCACAGAATTCGGTATATTAGTAATACTGTTCTCAGAGATCTCCCCTGAGACGTCGCCGGTGGTTGTTGAATATTTTGCCGGCAGTGCATCATCTCGCATAAACGTGAAAATGTGCGCTTCCGTGGAGCGATCCGTGAGGACCTGTTTAGCCTTCAGTGACATATTGGGTATGGCGTAATCCCTCTTAAAGACCGTTCTCATGTGGTACGGTTTCTTCGAAATAGGAAGCCCTCTACTACAATCTGCCCAACACTTCATGAAATGCCAAAAGGAAACTCCGTCCGCAATAGCGTGATGATAACTGACTCCTATGCAAATTCCGTACCCCACAAAACCAGTCACCTGCAATAGATTTAGAGAGAAATATATCATTGCTAAGTAGTTATGATAGTACAAAAATAGATCATTGCTAGGTAGTGCTAGGTAGTTTAGGATAGTTAAAAGAGTTTTTAGGTGTAGAATAGATGGAGATACACTGGAGACAGACTCTTCTGTTAAGGTATTTTGTGATGTGAAGTAGTTTAGGTAGAGTGGGATTATTCATGATTTTGATGGATTAGATGCTTCTGAGTCTTGATTTCTCAAGCCACAAGCTAATCCCATAAGTCACGGACAAACTAGCAAACAAAAAAATAATAAAAAACAGAGTGATGTGAAGTGGCTTAGGCAAAATGGAATCCTCCGGTAATTTTAACAACTTTGATATCTCTGAATCTTGATTTCTCGTGCCATAAGCTAATCCCATTAGTAACGGACAAACTAGCAAACAAAAAACGATAATACAAAACAGAATTACATGTAATTTCTTTAATACCTGTATTGAGAGAAGTGCGGCGTCCCAGTGTTCATGCCGGGCCTGGACAAGTTGATTGAAGAAGGGTTTGTGCTGAAAATCATTATTTTCCAGATCCTGCAAAGCCATATTAATTGATGCTTCCACAAATTC